>JAKCPB010002029.1:0-61090 GCA_021442155.1 Cymbidium sinense | reverse complement strand
AGTTTCCAATGATATTTTAAGTGTTTGATCTCACCGCTTTTAATGACGATTAGCGCTTTCTGATCAAGATTCGTGTTTTACTAGAGGAATTTTCAGGGTCATATCAATTTTAATTATTGATGATTAGATCTAAAATTATGACATTGTGAGATTTTTTTTATATACAAAAAGTATATTTGAAAACTATCTAGAGATTAAAATGATCATCATTAGTTAAGTTAACGATCAAATAAATTTAGAAATGTGAGTCGACTTCTAGACAAAGTATGACTTAACACACCTAATACATGAAAATTTGAATAACTCAATTCATGACAAATAATTCAGAGTCAATTGATCTGATTCGAACAACATATCAACTCAATTAGGTTGTCATCTTTATGGGAGGACACTATGCTTGCATGTGAAAGGTTTGTGATCAAAGACTAGCATCACTAACAAATTGGCTTATAGGGATTTGACTTACCATAAACTATAAGTCAATAGTTTGTAATTGCTATTGATGTGAGTTCATTTTTGGGTGATCAATTTCAAAATATTTAGATATTTTTAAATCATTGTGTGTTTGTTGTTCCATCACTTCACAGTTTGCTTCAAAATGGTGACGTCATGGATTAAATTTTAGGGTTTGTTAAAAATGGAATGACATTTTCCCTTTATTTTCATAGAATTTAGTCAATAAACTATAAACTTTCTCATAATCTTCATGTGTTGTTAAATATAAATTTATTTTACTCCTCTTGTGTTAGATGATTGACTTGTTGGTGTATGAAAGATATCTATGATGTTGTATGCTAATTTTATTTATTATGATGGTTGTATTGAATATATTATATGCCATTATGTATGTTAAAAATATCTTTTATTTGTAATTGTGTAAAATTCAGAACTTATATTAACAACAATAAATTTTTTATTAATTTTCCGGCAGATTAGCAATAAATTTTATATTGATTAATAGGTAATTTATGACAAATTTGGGATAAAATTGATCGACTTTATAAAGAAAATGATGACTTTGCAATGGATTTACATGTTTTTTTTAGTTATGTATATTAAGTTTTATATTTAATAAATTATTAATTTATATCGATGTATTTGAAATTTGCCTAATTGCGTAATATTAGATTGAAAGCGAATGTTATTAAATGAGTTTTTCCCCTCTATGTAGATATAATCAAGATTAAGAAACTTCGAATCTAACTAGTAAATAGACACAAGAATATTTCAAGGAATTATTCTATAATTTCATTTATTTAAAAGGCAATGCAATGTAAGAGAAGTTCTTAAAATAAAATTACCCTAAATGCTTTCACATACAACTATAGATTTTATTACGCAAATATGTCTACAAGTCATAAAAATCTCTTACAAAACTTTCCAAAAGTGATATAAACTAAGTTTATATGATTACAAATATGATCAACTACAAATCGATATTATTAAAACTATATATTTCAAAAACTATTCATGTCATAATGAAGCTACATGAGACATTGAGACTTCAGCAAATTGTATTATTTAATAGACAATGCATAAGCTACAAAATTTGTTTCACATAAACTAATACAAGTGCTATAAATTAGCTGATGGTTGATGATTAATAAATATTTTGATTTTTAAAAATATTTAATGAAATGATTAAAAATTAGGAAAAAATATTTGAACCCAACTTTGTTCAAAATGAACTTAAAAACTAATATATTGATATGACACTGAAAATTCCACTAGTTGAAGCACAAATCTTGATATCGAAAGCATTCTAATTAAATAGCTAGCTTGCTCAAAATATAATTTAAAACTTCGGGATATTAGTCAGATCCCTAAACAACTTCTAAATGTGGAGTGTTTATAGTCAAATCCAACGTCTTGATGAGTCGGATCCAACAAGCTCATGATCTCTTAATTCTGACTTCATTTGTACATTCAAATACTTAAAGTACATGAGATGATCAAAAGAATCATTTTGAGTTGTCCGCTGGAGCGGTTTGGATTTTGCATATATTTACAAAAATGACACTCCTTTAATCTATAAATAGCCCCTCATTCTTCATATGAGAGGCCCCCGAAAGCTAAAATAGAGGAGAGAGCTCTAAGGCTTGAAGAACCTCAAAGCATACCGTGACCGTGATGTGTCATCACCGACCACGCGGTCGTTCCCACCACCACCACCACCGCCATCGACCACCATGCCACCGGCCAAACCACCGCATATACCACCGAGTCTCACCGCATCGACCACCATCATCACCGCTGATGATCACCATAATTTATCGTACCACCAGCGATCATCATTTTGATTCACCGCTGAGGCCAGCCGCCAACCATTATCGCTTATTGCCGCCATTACCATCATCATCGCATTACCATCAACCATGCTTGCCGCCCACCAACCATGCTGGTTCCAGCTAATCTGGTCAGCGAAGTTCACCACCCGATGCGATAATCATCATCATTCATTCACCATCATCGCCACCGCCATTAAGCTATTAAACTATTATTGTTGCATAACTGTTGTTATTTGATTCTGGAATTCCCATTGGCAGGCTTTCTCACATACAACTCTGTAATCCCATTTTCAAGAAAACTTAAACTTTGTACTCCAAAATAGATATATAGTGGAACATTTTTACTGGGCTAGACCCCGTGATTTTTTTCCTCTTTTTGAGATTTTTTCATGTAAAAATCCTAGAGTTTCTTATTTTCTCTTCAAATATCTGTGTGTGCTGGATTTATCAATAAGGTTAAGGAGTAAAGTTTTATTCTACCACAACTAGTTTTCTAGCACTCAACATATATAATATTTTTGTTATAATTAAATGATGTAAATGTATATAATTTTAAAACAAATAAATTAATAAAATAAAAAATATTTATTACTAATATATAATTGAAAATTATACTAGTTCAAGCACAAATCTTAATGTATGAGTGATTGAATATCTTTTGAAATCAAAATCTTAATCTTTCAAACTCTCTTTGGCCATCATAGAGGTCCAAACTAGTCCAAATTAAGTACTTAAAATATAATTAAAAAAATTTAGGATATCATTTAGATCTCTAAATAGTCTCCAAAAATGACTTGATTATAGTCAAATCGAGCATCTCGGCGAGATGAATCTAATATGTCTAAGATATCTTAATTATTACTTTATTTAGACATTTAAATACTTTAAAGGCATCTCATGATCAAGGGGATCATTTGAGCCATTTGATGGAGCAGTTCATATTTTGCCTATATTTACAAGAAATATCACTCTCAAAATCTATAAATAGCTCATCATTCTTTATATAAAGTGACTTAAGCTGGAGAAAAGAGAGACTCTTGAAGAATCTCAGAACACAGCCAGAGCACCACTCAACCACCATCGCAAGATAGCCATTGACCGCCACCATTGCATCGCCATCGACATTGTTGCCCAACTGTTGTCGAGTTGCCATTGGCCACTACCGCTAGACAGCCATTCAACCACCATCACAAGATTATCGTTGGCTGCCGTCAGTCGCCGCCACCCAATATTTGTTGGGTTACCACTAGCCGCCACTGTTGGATCACCGCTCAACCACCATCGTCAATCGCCGTCGGTTGCCGCTGTTGGATCATCGCCCATCCACTATCAGCGGATCGCCACCACTGCATCATATTGATGTTACGCCACCGATTATTTCAATCGCCGCCGACCGCCACGCCCAACTCCCTCCATTAGATCGTCGTGAGCTGCCGCCATTGACCAGTCATTTTCGTTTGACCAATTATGTCAAATGACCGTGTTATGGCTTTATAACATCCATTTTTGAACCGCTGTCGGCCGTCATCACTAAACCACCAGTATCGCCGCCAACCATCGCTACTAGCATCATCCCACTCGCGCTTAGTCACATCACCACCGATATGACCATCAGACATAATTTCTCCAAACCACTGCCTTACCATCATCATCACATCACCGCCATGCATCTATTTTCTAGCCACTATCGCTAGTCTGTCACCTAAATAACACTGCTGACGCCATCCGTACTATCGGACCCTTCTTAACTTTATTAGACTATTTTTTTACCACTACGTTTACCATCCGACGCTATCACCAATTATCGACCAACTATATTGTATCAACTATCGATCTAGCTACACTATCAACTAACACCATTGTCAAACATTGTATCACTCATATGGTCGATGCACCCTGTTGACTTACATTATCACCTATATGATCGATTTTTGCTATACAACATCATCTATAAAGTCAAAGCATGTTGTCACCATCACTCATATTAAGTTTATTCTCTATAATTCATGTCTATGTATCAACTCTTATCCTAGCTATAAGGAAGAACATTGTTTATAACCACTAATATATACTAGTTGAACCATTTAAATTGGGCAAATCCTTAGGATTTTTCCCCTTGAGGAGTTTTCAAAAATATATTATGCCTTCTACAATTCTTTTTTTATGTGTATGTGTGTGATGAATCTTCATATAAAGCTAAAACATTAATTACCTTCTCTCAGCCATCCTTCTCTCAGCCATCACAAATATTCCTGCACGTAACAATTATAGAATGCATAATAAAATATTAAGATATTACCATATTTATTTACCATTATAAATATATATGTGACAGAAAATTACCTCATAAATTTTTTTATTATATATAAATCGACTCAGTGGGACGAGTCCAACAACACTAGAATAGAGTCAAATTGAGCCCAAATGATCTCGAATCAAGCCCAAAAATTACATATGAAAGCTTTGAAATACTGATTAGATAATCAAATAACTTTCAAATTTGCATGGTTATAGTCAAATCAAGTGGCTCGATGAGACAAATCCAATGAGCCTAAGATCACTCAAATCAAAGATCATTTAAATGGTCAAATTATCAAAAAAAGACTATATATGATCAAATGAATCAATATACACCGTCTGATGAAGTGTTTTGGGATTTTGGCTATTATCGTCGTCGACTGCCACCAATAACCGTTATAGTCTAACTACCATCACATAGCTGTTGTAACCTGATTCTGAAATTTTTATTATTAGAATTTCATATATACAATCTTGTAATCCCATTATCAGAAAGATTTAAACTATGTATTCCAAAGCAGATATATAGTGAAGCATTTTTACTGAGCTAGGCCCGATGGATTTTCCCCCTATTTCTAAGATTTTTTCAAATAAAAATTCTAGAATTTCCTATTCTCTTTTCAACTATCTGTGTGTGTGTGCAGGATTTTTACACATGTTAAGGGATGAAGTTTTATTCTACCTCTATAAATTTTCTAGCACACAACAGTTTGACGCAATGTGGGAATGTGATTCCCATAACTTCATCATGTCAGATGACCAAGTTTCCCAACAAGATCAAAACCACCAACCAGATGAAACAGTTTATACCTTTGAGGAGCGCATACAAAGAATGGAGGAACAATAGGTTCAAATCCTATCAGAGGGCAAAACCAACCTTAGCCAAGATAGCAACCAAGACAACCATAAGAAAAATGACAAATAGTCGAAGAAATCAAAACTATCGCTGGAGGATCATAATTTTCTTATCAAGTTCTACTCACTATACCTGAAGAGCTTAGAAAGAAGAGGTCATGAATCGATTAGTCCATCGTATTTGATGATTCTGATTTTGAAGGGATACAAACTCAACATCAAGATCCCTTAGTTATCAATGCAAGGATTAGAGATCCTTATTATAATATTAAAAGAATTTTAGTTGATAATGGTAGCTTTGTCGATGTATTATTCTACTAGAAATTTTTAAATATGGGTCTTGTTAGAGAAAAGCTGCAACTAGCTGCTGGAAGAGGGAACAATAACACTCCTGGTCATTCTTGGGGAATTCCCTAAACAAGCCACGCATTTGATTTAATTTATGGTAGTTAAATCAGAATCAGCCTATAATGCTATCTTTAGAAGGCCCATACAATCAATTTTTGGCATTATTGCTTCCATACTTCTTCTGAAAATAAAATTTCCAACCTCTAATGGAATAGGTGAGGTTCGTGGCAAACAGTAGATAGCACAAACCTGTTACTTGAGGCAGGCCTAACTGCAACCCTCAATAACATTAAACATCAAAAATTTTGATTTAAGAGATGAAGAAACACTCTAGAGAGCATCACCAATCAAATAGTTGATAAGCATCCCGTTATCAGAAGAATATCCCTAAAAAATAATACAAGTAGGTTTATTGTTCTCTAAGGATGAAAGAAAGGAGTACAACAACTTTTTGGGTCAAAATCAGGATATTTTTGCTTGGAGTCCAATAAATATGATAGGAATTGATCTTGAGGTCATATCTCATTCCCTCAAAATCAACTCAACATTCAAACCCATCATTCAGAAGAAAAGAAACATCGCTACAGATCATCTACATGCAATTGAGTAGAAAGTTGATAAGCTTTCAGACGCAGGATTTATACGAGAAGGTATTATCCTATGTGGTTGGCAAACGTTGTCCTGGTGAAGAAATCTAATGGGGCATGGAGAATGTGTGTCGACTACACCGATCTTAATAAAGCTTGCCCAAAAGATAGTTTTCCTCTCCCATGCATAGACCAGTCAGTCGACGACACTTCAGGTCATCAAATGCTTAGTTTTATGGATGCTTACTGTGGATATAATCAAATAAAGATGAATCCAGATGATGAAGAAGCCACTAGTTTTCAGACTGACAAAGAGTTGTATTATTATTGAGTAATGCTATTTGGTTTAAAAAATGCAGGAGCGACGTATCAATGCCTAATGAATAAAATTTTCAAAACTCTTCTTGGTCGTACTATGGAAGTATATGTGAATTATATGTTGGTTAAAAGTACTAAAAGAAGAAAACATCAAAATGACCTTGAGCAATGCTTCAAGCTTTTTTGATAGCATAATATATGCTTAAATCACACTAAATGTGCTTTTGGAGTTACAGCTCGCAAATTTTTAGGGATTATGGGTACTCATCGAGGGATCAAGGCCAATCTAGAAAGATTAAGGCTATATAAGATATGATGCCCCCCAAAAGCATAAAGGAGGTGCAGTGCCTGAACATGAGGATGGATTCCCTATCATGATACCTAGCTCAAATGGGAGACAAATATTTACCATTCTTTAGAATACTCAAGAGTGCTCAGAATAATGGCTTTCAATGGACTGATGAATGTCAAACTGCATTTGAGCAGCTCAAAATATAGTTGTCCTCACCGCCATTATTATCAAAGCCAATCTAGGAGAAATGCTTTATTTGTATCTTGCCATCTCACCTCATGCAATAATCTCAGTGTTGGTCCGTGAAGAGGCTAGGGGCAATGACTAATTTATTATTATGGTGTTTATTTTTGGATGTGTATATGGGGGACACCACACAGAACTGAGGGTGTACTTATTGAAGTGATCAGGTATGACATTGAGGTATGATGTATGTTGTGTGTATATGGGGGGGGATACCACATAGTTCTGATGGTGTACTTATTGAGGTGATCAGGTATGAATTTAAGGGATAGTGTACTATTTCAAAGATAGAAATCACTTCCCTACGATGGACCTAATCACCTAATAAGGATTCTTAAAGCATGATGGGTCTTCGAATGTACTATAGATTTTTCCCTTACTTTACATAGATGAATAAAGTAAGGTTTATTTAAACCAAGTTCTAAAGTTCTCTATGGGGGCAAGCCCCCATAGTTAATTACATCCTAATAAAGGTGAATTTCTTAAGAATACTCTCAATTAAAGTAAAAAATTATTGTCTCCAAAGAATTCAAAGATAGGACTATCAATAAATTAGCTAAATTTAGAAGATCAAATGGGATGGATCGAAAAGAAAGACTTATTATCGAGACCAAAAGGAGATGGGTAGGGGATGCTTATGATACTAGGAAGCTTAGTGAACATCCCAAATTATCCTATGGTTGAGCTTTATATGTTTGAAATTAAGGAGAATTATATTTTTGAGTTAAAATTTTATTAGAAATCTAGGACTTATAATTTCACAATACAATATTATGAAAATGCCTAAGAGGTGATGATTTATGCTTGTAGCCCCAAAGGGAAACAACAACCTCAGATCTAAATTTAGTAAGCTTTAGCGAGGGCCAAAGCATGACCTATATCAAAGGCAAAAGTTGTTATATTGTTTGCCTCCACAAGAGAGAGTAAACCACCCGACTGCTGGACTTATAACTGTCGGGAGTGACAACTAGTTAACTGCTCCTATGATTTAAAACCATGTGGTCAAAACATATATTTTGTAAGATGGATAAATTGTTATTATTTAAAAAAGAAACTAAAGTTCTTAAACCCACTCCTTAAGAGACTAAAGCATGAGTAGTATAATAATGACTTAGTCTAATGCAAATATTTTCAAATTTTATTTGATTTTAGACTCTTTATTTTGACATAGGGTATAGGATTTTATATTCCTAAATGCATGGTAAAGTTGATCATGGGCTAAATCAAAAGAGAAAGAGGTGTTTTCCATCATAGGCTCTCAAAGGTCAAGCATTTTCCTATCTAACAAAGATGGAAACCCTCTCTTAGCAAGAGTGAAATAAAATGATATACATGATATTAAGTATACAACATCTAGCTAAGAGATTGCTAAATATTTATTATCTTGATTTAATGCCTAGGCTTTATGTGAGATTATGAGTTTGTTTTAAAAAATTTAGTTATGAGTTGTAGTTAGGGTAGAAAATTTATTTTTTTTCTAAGAGCCTAATCGCATCTAGACCACACATTAAATCATCAATCATAAAAAAATTAGAAAAATACATGTCATTTCTATTGCATAATATAAATAAATTATTAAACAATTTATAACCTCAATATGAAAGAATAACAGCCAGCAGGTGTCACGTAACTTGAAAAAGAAAAATAAATGGAGCTCTACCCTTATACAACCCTATATAACAAAAGAATAATTACAATTTAATTACAATAAATGAATGGGAGCTATGGGGGTCTTCAAATCTTTAAAGCTTTTTCTTTCCTTTCATTTCCTTCTTTCATTTGGTTGGGCAAGCTCCATAGGATCACATGGTACATAAGACTTGGTCTTGTAACCAATGTTTATCCTAAGCCCCCATAGCACTAACCATAATTTCTAATGTAAAATTACATTAAAAATAGGAAAAGTAAATCTAACTACTCTTGTAAAATAAGTGTTAGTTAAACACACCATCCAACCCAAGCAGTTATATGAATAATTTGGACTTAGCACCCTGCACATGGGTTACGAAGTCCAGCTATCATAATGTAGATTATGCTTAGGGGTTAAGCAACCTACAAAAGAGAGCATTTTAATTTATTTTAAGCAACCATTAAGCATAATCTCTTGTAGAAAATATGATTAGGCTAATCACGACTTAACATCCAATCTACAAAACATACACCCTAACATCCATTCTACAATATTACATCACAAAACAAGCATACATCTAACCATACACCACCTTAACATACAGCTAGTAGTGGTGAATTAATCTAATAGTGTGTTAAGGCTTGTGTGGTATGTCCTAGCTAAGCTTTAGAGTTAAGATTTTCTAAGTATGAATGACATTTAAATATCAAGGGTGGTTTCACTTTAATTGGTTTAATTAATTTGCAAATTTTACTTAACATTTTCTTATGTTTCATTTGACCTACACAAAATAACTAAGTGTTATGATGAGAAAGAAAGAGAGAATCACTCTCTTTTATCCCTATCTTAAGTCACATCAAAAGTAAATTAATTAATCAATTCCCTTTAGTGAAGGGCTTATTACATATTTTAATTAATCTTAAGTTTAGGTTCACTTTAAATAAACTCATTCAATAATAAAGACATCTTAAGATTAGTTGGAATGAATTATTATCACATAACACATATTTGTTCATTTCTTTCCATCATGTATATCATGCATATGATTAAATCCAAAGTATAGCTATACATACAATTTGTATCTTAACATACTTAAATGATGAATGCGAGTAAATGTATTTGGAATTGACATTTTATTTGGTTGAATGATTTTGTCTTATTAAGTTAAAGCTCTATCTAAATTCTTATGCAAAAGCATAAGGAAAGAACTTTAAATCACATGACTAATCAACTCAACCATATAAACAATGTATGAATGCATGTCTTTTTAATAAAAAAGGGTTTGCATTCATTAGCTAAGTACACATCGACATGTATAAAAGTTTTAAGCAAGTATGTCTCCATTGTTCTACACAAAGGGAATGAGATAGGAACCTCCTTGGGGCTACTTAAAGCCATACATCTCTGGAATGTCCAGACTAATATACTCGCTATCCTTAGATACATATGAATGTATAAACAACTACAAGAATAAAAAATCATGCAAAAATTATATTTTGATTTGATTGATTTATTTTGTGTAAATGAATTAAAGATCTATCTAAATTCTAATGTCCATATGCAAACAAATGAAATCAAGCAGGTACATTGCCATTGTATCGCACCAAGAGAATGAGGTAAGAACCTCCTAGGGGTACTTAAAGTCATGCTTTCCTATGATGTCTAGACTAATACACCGCTAACATTCTTACTTATACAAATCAACACATGAATGTAAGGAAGAGACTTTATTTCACACACTAAATTTATATTCACTTGCATTTCTATATATATATATATATATATATATATATATATATATATATTCAATAATTAGTAAACTTTTGAAAATATATTTGAGATTTAATAATGATATTAGCCACACATATTTTTAATTTAAATCAACACATACAAATTGACATAAAAAAATCATTTTTATTTGAATAATTTGAAAGGCATGAATGCATGAGTACAAGTCGCTACAATATTTAGCATGATTGGAAAGAATTACAACAATACAAGCATGTGATTTCATTCAAATCAATTAACTCCCAAGGACAATCAAACTAAATAAGATTATTTAAAACAAACCAAAGTTCTTTAATGTCATTTCATTTTATGTTTGATTTGATTTAAGGAAAGTGAAAGATGTTTACTAATCCTGATCACATCCCCCATGTGTGAGTTAATTTAGTTTAATGGAGAATAATTAGGTTGATTTTATGTCTTAATTAGGTTAGGGTATGAATTAAGTCAATTAATTAACCTTTACCAACATCACCTTAAGTTAATTAACTAATTAATAATGAGCCAATATGATATGCAATCACATGAAAAGTAATAGCAATGCTAAGAAATGAAATAGGCCTAATGCAATTGGCTCATGATTAATAGTTAATTAGGCTTAAGGGATTTAATTAATTACTTTTATGGTTTTCGTACACATGTAAGCTAACCATAATTTCATTAAATTCTTTTATACTATTTAACATATAAAGGGACACCAAAAATTGATTAAAAGTGATTAGATGTGAATTATATTTTAGATTAAGTTAATTAAGCTTATTAATCCATTTGGTTAAGCATTAAGCATGCTCAATTAATGAAATGAAATTAACTTAAGGAAAGAGTCCAAGAAAGAGGCCTTAATCTCAATCCCTAAGTCACATATTTGATCACTTCAGCTTTGATTTTATCTTGAAGATTAATTAATTAATTAAGCAATTAATTACTTCATTAATCATTAATTTGATCTTAAAAGTAAAGAAAAAAACTTAGGAAATAAATTAGGAAAAATATCCCAATCACATTCTCTAAGCTCCCTTACTATTCAACAGAAGTAATTAGGCTTAAATAATTAATTAAATCACTATTCATTCACTAATTATCACTAATTAAATTAAGAGAGTGATTAAGGCTTAATAAATTAGTTTCTCTAATTAAGCAACCAATAAAATCCCAAAAATATAGGGGAGGTAGAGGTCATCCCCCAAAATATTCACAAAGGTTTGAGATTAATTAAGGGGTAATTAAGCTAATAAAATTTTTAATTAAATCTTAATTAAATCAAAATCACTATTCAAAATAAATTAATAATCATTTTTCTAGATTCTACTTTAAAATATCTTCAAAATGAGCCCTATTTTGCATTTTTAAAATTTTTCTAGGATTAGTTATGATTTTTGGAAGTTTCAGCTTTAAAAATAGATTATTTAAGCTTAATTAAAGCCTTAATCTCGTTGGGCCACGTGGTGCTTGATGCGGTGCGCATTTTACATGGCGTAACAAAATTAGCTATTTAAGTTATCACATCTGTCGCTGACTCAGATTGCGGCAGAAGCACTAACTCCACGGACTGTCCGATCTAAGATCGAACAACCATGAATCAATCCGCGTTTCAGAGGAGAAATTATAGTGGATATATAGTGATTTAATCACGTACGTCCATTCTGATCACGCGGAATGGACAACCTGTGATCTTTCTTCTTCACGAGACAAAAGACAGATGCGTTCTTCTTTCCCCGTTCGATCCGAGCTCACCCGAGGTCGGATTAGGATCAAATTGATCCCACACTTTGGAAGAAGGAGAGGAACACATCTGACGGTAAAAAATGCATGACATTCAAATTTCTTTAAAAAAGCTCCTATAAAAATTTCCTTAATGGTGAGAAATTACCTCATTGGAGCTAATCAGTGGTGGGATCAATGGAGGTAAGCTTAGTTTGAGAGAAGCCCCTGGGAGATTGGTTTGATTTGGTGTAGAGCTCTCTGCCAACCAAGCCACACACGTAGAGCCTTCATTGAACTCCAGCTTTCTAATGGTGACGGCTGGGATGGTTTGCTGGCTAAGTATGAGGATGGTGTGGGTTCAAGGAATTGAGGTTTGATCAAGTGGGGAAGGAGTATTGCACTAGAGAAGGTTGTCCTGTTTTAGCTTTGCTCGGGGAGGAGGAATGTCAATCGAGAAAGCTCTGGGAATGCTTGGAAAAAGATCTGTGGGGTTTCAAAAATGACTAGGGATGTCTCACAATGTAATTCTTGAAGAATTTTGCTCGAATTGAAGGGGTATACCCATCAATTGCACTTGATGAATGGATGGAATTTATCTCTGAAAATCTGATTCACCACCATTGGGTCATCGGAGGAGTCTCCGTTAGCTCCACGTGGCATGCCAAGAGTGGAGGAAGTGGTGGTAGGGAGCTCAAGGCAAGATATGGGTTGATGGTGTGGGATTGATCTTTGCCTTTGCCCATGGCCATGAGAGGGAGTGGCTTGGCTTGTTTTGGTCCATGGCATGTGTTGGCTTAGTGGGGAGTTTAGGAATGCCTCATTTAGAAAGTGGAGGGCTATCATGGGATAGTCAAAGTGGACTTTACCTTTTCTAGAAACAATCCAATGCAAACGAGCTTGTCCAATGGTCAAGTCCCTTGGATTGGATCCCACTTAGGTTTGGCTGGCTTGGGGCTGACCTAGGGTTAATTTAGGTTGGGTTAGGTTAGCCACCAAGGTTCCATCAGGTGGCTTTTGGCTAATTTGGTCAAAATGAGTTCATTTGGGTTAGGTTGGATTGGTTTGACCAATTGGTCAAATTAGGTCAAACTAAGACTTAGGTTAGGTTCATATGATAATTTGGGATGTTTTAGTTCAATTGGTTTTGATTAATTTGACTTAGGCTTGAATTTAACTCATTTAGATTCAAAAGGGTCAAATGGGTCAAGTTGACAAATTTGACCAATTTTACCAAATTAGGTGTTGAGTCTAGTTGTTAATTAAAAATGATTGTAGGTTTTGGTTTGGTGGGATTAATTTATATTTTGGTCAATTTGACCCTTTAGGTCAATTTAGACTAGGTTAGGTCAAGTTGAACAATTGGTCAAATTGGGCTCAATCATGGCTTTGGTCAAGCTCAATAAGTGATTTGGAATGAACTTGAGCCATTGGTTACAATCAATTTGGATCAAATCATGATTTAACCCATTTTGGCATTTTATGCCAATTTGGGTCAACTTAGGTCAAATGGCTAATTGGACATGGTTTTGCTCAATTGAGGGTTTGGTCATGTTCAATCATTGATTATTAGTGGGTTTGAGTCAATGGCTTCAAACAATTTGATATATGGTGGGTTATGGCTAATTTGAGTTTCATTTGAGCTAAAGGTTTACTTGGTCAACGGCTTAGGTTGACTTGGATTGACCTAATTCAAGACAATTGATTGACCTAGGATGATTATTGATCATGATATGGGGTTTGGATGGGCTTAGTTCAATCTAATTTGGGTTGAATTAGAACTTGACTTAAAAAGGTCTTTTAGGTTACTTTAGGTCAAGTGGACATATATGGGTCAATTAGCTTGATCATGGCTTGATTCAAGTTTAATTGAACTCACATATGGACTTAGGATGGAAATATAAATCCAATTGTAAGTGGTTTGAAGTCCTATGGATTTTGGTTCATAGGATAATTTCAAGTCAAAAGGGGTCAACATGGGCTTGACTTGGGTTGACTTGGATTTGGATTGATAATTATAGTTTGTGTTTATATTTAGAAAAATGATTGAAGGAGTGATTGAATCATGAAGAAATCTATGGGTTTTGAGTTGATTTGGAATCATTTAGCCAAGTTCAAGAAATTGGATAAAAGGGATAAAATTGGGAATTTGATTTTATTTGGGTTCAATTTTGGCTATTTGGATTTATATTCATTTATATTTATGAATATAAATTAAAATATAAATGATTCATGAGAAAATCACTTTAGTTTGGAGTGATTTGAAAGCAAATTTGACCAAATTGAGGGATGTAGGTCAAAAGGGCTTAAATAGGGAATTGATTTGGTTTGATTTAGTTTATTTTGAATTGAATGGTTTGAATTTATATTTTATTTATATTTGTGAATATAAATAAATGAATGATTTATTTGTAAAGAAATAAATTGAGTTTCTATTGTTTTGGATTGAGATTTGGTTAAGCTTATGAAGGTAGGTCCACATGGCTTAAGAAAGATCTTGGGTTGGTTTGATTTAGTTTGATTTGATTTGAATGGTTTGAATTTAGATTTTATTTATATTTATGAATATAAATGAAGTAATGATTGATTTATAATGAAATAAACCAAATTTGATTTGCTTTGAAGGAGGTTTTGGCTAAGCATATAAAGATGGTTCATATGGCTTAGAAAGGGGTTTTGGAGTTTGAATTCAATCATGGGTTTTAATCATTTAGAGTTGGATTTGACTTATGATTTGGGTTGAGATTTGATTTGAGATTATATTTATGATCTTTAGAAAATCAATTGAATTGGGGTTTATTTGAATTTGGTTAAGGCTAAATCTATAAGATAAAATTAAAGGGCTTAGGAAAGGATTTAGAATTTAAATTTAATCAAGGGTTTCAATCATTTGATTTTGGATTGGATTTATGATCTTGGATTTCAATTTGAGGTTTTGTTTGTAAGAAGGAAGCAAGGATTGGGTTTAATTCTATAGGGTAAGCAAGTCTTCCTAAATCCCTAAGACATAACCTATTCCTAAGGCTAACTCTTCTGAGTCTCTAAGCTTAGGTTAAGTGTTCACCTAATCATTAGAAGTGTCTTAAGACTGAGGATCTCTTAGTATTTACAAGAGTCCTAGATCTATGATGAGAAAGTTGAGAGGTCACTTCCAAAGGTGAGGTCAACAATGCACTATCTTGAAAGATAGAGGCATCATCCTTTAATGGACCTAATCATCTAATAAGGACTCCTAAGGCATGATGGGTCTTCGATATACCGAAGGTTTTTCCCTTGATTTACATGGATGAATAAAGTAGAGCTTATTTAGACCGGGTTCTAAAGTTCTGTATGGGAGAAAGCCCCATAGTTAATTACATCCTAAGGAAGGTGAGTTCCTAAGAATACTCTTGATTAAAGTAGACAATTATTATCTCCAAAGATTTCAACAATAAGACTATCAATAAATTGGCTATGTTAGAAAATCAAATGGGATAGATCAAAAAGGGGAGACTTATTATTGAAGCCAAAAGGAGATGAGTAGGGAATGTTCATGATACTAGGAAACCTAATGAGCATTCCATTATATCCTATTGTTGGGCTTTATATGTTTGAAATTGGGGAGGATTATTTGTTTGAGTTAAATTTTATTAGCTTGTTAGGGGTTATAATCCCACAATACAATATTGTGGAAATGCCTAAGAGGTTAGAATTTATGCTTGTAGCCCGAAGAAAATAGTCACCTCGGATCCTAAATCTAGGGAGCTTTAGCATAAGCTAAAACATGACCTAAATCTAAGAGAAAATGTGTATATGGTTTACTCAACAAGAGAGAGTAAACCACCCAACTGTTGGACTTATAACTGCCTGAGTGGCAGCCAGCTAACTCCTCCTACGCTTTAAAATTATGTAGGCAAGTCATATGATTTTGCAAGATGGTTAGGTTGTTCTTATATAGGAAGAAACTAAGGTCCTTAAATCCACTCCATAAGGGACTAGAGCATGAGTGGTTTGAGTAATGACTTAGTCTAATGCAAATATTATTAATTTTTATTTGATTTTCTACTCTTCATTTTTGACAAAGGCCATAAAATTTATATATATTTAAATGCGTGTTAAAATAAGGTTATTGGCTAAATCAGAGAGAAAGAGGTGTTTTCCACCATAGAGGAGACCCTCAAAGTCCATTTATTCTACTATCGTGCAAGGATGAAAATGCTCTATTAGCAAGAGAGAAGCAATATGGATGCATGATATTAAGCATACAACATTCAACTAAGGGGTTGCTAAATCTTTTAATTATTTCGGTTTAATGCCTAGAGTTTATGTGATGTTATAAGTTATTTTAAAACTTTAGTTATGAGTTGTAGTTGGGGTATAAAGTTTATTTTCCTATAAGAGCCTAATCGGATCTAGGCCACCCATTAAATCACCATTCATAAAGAAATTAGAAAAAGGTATGAAATTTCTATTACACAATTATAAATAAAACATCAAACAATTTTATAAATCTAACGCAAAAGAATAAAAGGGTGTGGTGGGTATACAACTGAAAAAAGAGAAATGTAGCTCTCTACTATTATACAATATGATATATGAAATAGTAATTACAAATTATACAAATGAATAAATGCTATGGGGATTTTCTTATCCTCATATCTCCTTCATTTCTTCATTTGAATTTGCTTGCTCCAAAGGCATCACAGGACCTCCCAAGACAAAACCTTCTGCTCATCTTAACCAACCAATAACATTAATCTAATTCCTAATGCAAAATTATATTAAAAATAGGAAAAATAAATCTAACTACACAAAATAAGTGTTAACTAAACACACCATACAACCTAAGCAGTAATATTATTAATTTGGACTTAGCACCTTGCACATGGGTAACCAAGCCCACCTATCCTAGCTTGGATTATGTTTAGGGGTTTAAGAAACTTGTAAAAGAGAGTATTTATATTTATTTTTAAGTGGTCCCTTAAGCACAATTTCCTGCATAAAATATGATTAGGCTAATCACGGCATAACATCCAGTCTACGAAGCATGCACCCTAACATTTAGTCTAAAATAATACATCACAAAATAAAATATACATCATACCATGCACCGCCCTAATATAAAGCTAGAAGTGGAGACTTAATATAATGTGCATGTATTAAGGCTTATGTGGTATGCCTTAACTAGGCTTTGTTGTAATTTTCTAAGTATGAAAGGGTGTTTAATCATAAGAGGTTAATTTCAATTTAAGCTTTAATTAATTTGAGAGGTTTTTACTTCTAAAGCATATTAATTAAATGAATTCTCTTTTAGTGAATGGTTTATTACATATTTTTTAATTAATCCTAGGTTTAGGTTCACTTTAAATAATCTCATCTTAAGATTAATCTTAAATTAATTACAATTGCATAATAGATGTTTATTCATTTCTTCCCATCATTTATAGCATGTATATGACTATGTCCTAAACATATCTATACATGCAATATGTGTTGGCACACTTAAATGATGAATATGAATAAGTATATTTAAAGCTTATATTTTTTTTCTTTTGATTGAATTTATCATATTAATTTAAAGCTCTATTTAGATTCTTATACAAAAATATATAGGAATGAAATTAAATAGGTCTAACCAGTGAGGTAATCAAATGACCTTCTTGGGGCTACTTAAATCTATTCTGGTATGTCCAAACTAAATACTATTTGCATTCAAACATATGTAATTTTGCATGAATGTAAGAAAGAGAACTTCCAATCACATGATTAATTAATTCTATCATTTAAACAATTGCATATGCATGTGTTTTGATAAAAAAAGAGGGGTTTTAACTCCATAATTAAATACACACACATACATATAAGAGAAGCTACATGTCATTATTAAACAGGAAAGTGAGGTAATCAAATGACCTCCTTAGGGCTACTTAAAGCCTCGTATTCCTGGGATGTCTAGACTAAATATTTTCTTTCCTCAAATACACATAGATGTATACATAAATAAAAGAGAGAAACCCATGAAAACGTTGTATTTTTATTGATTGAAAAGATTTATACATATAGAGTAAATTCTTATTTAATTTCTAATATTGAAATATGTAAGAATGAAATCAAATGGAGTACGTGATATTGTTAAACTAGGAAAGTGAGGTAATTAAATCACCTCCTTGGGGCAACTTAAAGCCTCGTATTCTCGGGATGTCCAGACTAAATACCCATTAACATTCATACTTACACAAATCAATATATGAATGAAAGAAAAGAATTTAACCTTATACCCTTAATGTATAATCCTTTGCATTTCCTATGTATTTATAACTAGCATTTGTATCTTAAGTAATCATTCATTCATAAGATTTTGAAAAAATAGATTTGGATTTAATAGAGATAATAGCCACACATATATTAATTTAAATCAACACATGCGACATAAAGGAAATCATTTATTTTAATTGAGTTTCAAGAAATGAAAGCATTAATCAAGAATATTTTAATATGATTGGAAAGAAATAAAGAAACATAAGCACATAATTTCATTCAATCCAACTAAGGACAATCATACTAAATAAGCTTATTTAAAATAAGTCAAGTTTCTTAATGTCACTTTTGATTTTATTAACTTGATTCAATAGATGTGAGAAGGATTTGCTAATTCTAATCCAATTCCCATATCTGTGAGTTAATTTTAATAAGAAGCAAATTAGATTTTATGGATTGATCAAGTTAATGAATTAAATCAATTAATTAAACCCTTACCTATGTTATCTTAAAGTAATAAATTAAATGATTATGAACTAATGTAATATGCAAATGAAATGAAAAGCAAATAGCAATGCTCTATCAAATGAAATGGGCCTAATGCAATTAGCTCATAATCATTTATTAATTATTAAGAAACGACTTAATTATTTTCATGATTTTCTCACACATGTGAGTTAATCAAGATTTCATTAAACCTCTTGGTTATTGAACACCAAAAGCTCACATGGATCAATTAAGAGAAATCAGATTTAATTAGATCTTTAATTTAATTAATTAAATGATTAATCCATTAATTCTTTTATCCATAATTAATTGCCAAAGTTAATTGATTATCTTTTGAAATGAGGTGGATTTAAGGGAAAAGGTTAGGAAAGAGGTCTCAACCAAATTCCATAAGCCATCCATTTGAATATTTGATCAAGCATGATTTAATATGATTTGAATTTTAATTTAGATAATTAAGTTATTAATTAATTAATTAATTAATCATTAATTAGCATTTTGGTTGAAAAGAGGGGGAAACTTAGGAAAAGATTATGAGGAGACCCCAATCTAATTCACTAAGTCCCTTACTATTCAACAATGGGAGTCCAAATAGTTAAATATTATTCATATATTTAATTATCCCTTAATGAAGTTAAGAATATAATTAGGGCTTAATTGATCAATTCTCCTAATTTAGTGATTAATAAATCCCAAGAAAATTAGAGGAGACAGAGGTCATCCTCTCAAATAATCTAAAAAGTTTTGGGATCAATAACTTGAATGATTAGAGAGTAATTAAGTTAATTAAGTTTTAATAATAATTTGTTTTTTTGTACAAACTAATTGTATTTTTATTAAATTCTCCTCTAAAATACCTTATACATGAACATTTATTTGCATTTTTGGATTTTTCTATGATTTGTTATGATTTTTAGAAATTTTCAACCATTAATAAATGGAAGCCAGACCAAAGAAAGTGAGAAAAAAATGGCCAAAATCATTTGTACTCTCAAGAGAGTACAGAGAGTACAAATCCAAAATAACACTAAAAAATAATAAAATAGCCTCCAAATTATTCTAATGGATTGTAATGAACATATTTACTCCAAACAAAAAGAAACTAAAAAAGAAGGCCCAAATGCTATATTATGAGAGAGAGAGTCAGAGTATCAATGCAAAAAACCTCTAAAATAATCCAAACACCTCCAAATTGCTTCCCAATGGAATGTAATGAGCATAATCTAAATAAAAAAAAATAAAAAATGGAAAGTCATCTCAGATCTCTCAAGAGAGTGAGAGTACAAATATAAAATAACACTAAAAAAATAACCAATCACTCTCCAAATTGCTCCTAATGTAATGTAATGAGCATATTTACTCCAAATATGCCAAAAATAGAGGAAGTTCAATGCTCTTCTCATGAGAGAGAGAGTTAAAATAAAATCTCCCATAAAATTTAACCAAATAGCCAAAAAAATTCTAATGGAATGTAATGACCATATTCTCCCATCCAAGTAAAATAATTTGGAAAAATATGAAAATAATCTCATAAGAGTACGAGAGTGATAAAAAACTCTCAAAAACCATCCAAACAGCCTCTAAATTACTTCTAATGGATGTAATGAACATAATCTAAATAACCAGGCCAAAGAAAGTGGGAAAAATGGCCAAAATCATATGTACTCTCAAGAGTACAGAGAGTACAGAAGCAAAATAACACTAAAACATAACTAATCACCCTGCAAATTGCTCCTAATATAATGTAATGAACATATTTACTTCAAACAGGCCAAAGAAATTGAAAAAAGGCTCAAAATGCTCTGTACTCTCATGAGAGTACAAAGAGTACAGATGAAAATCTCCCATAAAATTTAACCAAACAGCCAAAAAATTGCTTCTAATGGAATGTAATAACCATATTCTCTCCATTCAGGAAAAATAAATTAGAAAAATATGAGAAAATCATATGTACTCTCATGAGAGTACAGAGAGTACAGATGCAAAAATTCCCCAAAAACCATCCAAACATCCTTCATATTGCTTCCAATGTAATGTAATGACCATAATCTACATAAATTGCTTCCAAAAAATCCCCCAAAAACCATCGACTGAACATACTATCCATAAACAGGCCACAAAATTCATCATAAAATAACACCAAAAATCCTATCATGTGATATACTAAACAATTCACAAGACTAAAAAATTCAAAAATTTGAAAATAATGGCATGTACCATCATGACAGTACAGAGAGTACACATACAAAACATCTCCAAAAACTACTACAACACGACCCGTTTATCTAAAAGAATCAAATGTTCCAAAACGTTCACCTACTAGATAGTGAGAAGAACAGAGAAAAGCCTAAATTCATTAAAGTTTGGGAATGCAAAATACCTCATGTAGTCTCCAATACCTCAATTTTAATTTTCTAAATCACCGAGTGAAGGCATAAAGGCCGTCGAGAGCAAGAGCCGAGGAAAAAATCCTTTCACAAAAAAATCCCTAAACGCTCAGGATTAGAATGTCAACGATGTTCGTCTTGTTTTTCTTCTCCCGCTATTTGAACGAGATGGGCCGGGTCGGGCCAAGGTAAATGTAAATGGCATCGTGAATGTGTCCTCTATTTACAGTGATGTTCATCTAGTTACAGCACCGTTAAGCGCTAAAACGGGAAAAAAATGCTGGACACGCTGCGGGATTGAGTCCGACGAAAACGTGCGACTTGGACGTAATATTTTCTAAAGAGATAGAGAACGTGAGAGAAGAAGAAAAGAGAGAATAAAATAAAATAAAACTTATTTCTCTCAGAATGGGAGAGAGAGAGAGAGAGAGAGAGAGAGAGAGAGAGAGAGAGAGAGAGATAGAGAGAGAGAGAGAGATTAAATTAAAATCAAATCAAATAAAGAGTTCTTTGCTCTGAGAGAGAGAGAGAGAGAGAGAGAGAGAGAGATAAGGAGAAGAAGAAGAGAAAATAGAATAAATAATTTAAAGAAAAACTTCTTTTCTCTATAAACCCAGAGAGAGAGAGAGAGAGAGAGAGAGAGAGCTGGCTTCGTGATGGCTAGGTTTGACGGTTTGGATGAGGTCACCAATGAGGTGGCTGGTTGGAGAAAGAGAGGGATCGGAGCCGAGTTGTGCCTGCGATACATGAACGAAAGAGAGCGCCAAAATACCAGCTATGAAAGTGTAGTGGTTTTTTTTTTGTTGGTGTTTCAAATGTAACGATTCATTCTGTTTTGAGATTATAAATCTTTATGACAATGTAGAGATCAGTTGAGGCAAATTCAGGTCTGTTTAATAAGTCATTGCATTTCACGGATTTTCATTGGCATGCATAGGTAACTTTATGTTTAACATTTATGCACCTTCTATATACAAAATAAATATATCTTCTAAGTCTATTCGACTTGTTAAACACATTAGAGTAGCTCATTTAATCAATGAACATGATTTGTAATATTGATGACCATCTTTGTATGATTTATAGAATGTATATTTGTAGCCTATCGTTGTTATCATATGCAATCAAATTAATTATGAGAAGCTCCATTTAATAAATTTTCATACTACGAAGGCATAATCATAATCCATTTCACAAACAAATAAAGTATAGATAATTTTGATGGCGATTGAAGCTATTTGAGTCCATTTCGCACATGAGACATTCTTCATTCGTTATCTTGCGAATGAGTGATATTTGAGTGACTTTAATTGCGGCTAAGGACATCCCTAAGTTCGATCGAAGCGACGGCATGCCTATCACCCACTTATTTCATTGTGTGCATTCAACTTAGCTTGTGTGATATACATGAAGGTCAACACTAGCATCACTAACAAATTGGCTTATAGGGATTTACCTTATCTTGAAAAATAAGTCGATAGTCGTAATTGCTATTAATGTGAGTTCATTTGGGAGATTAATTTCAAAATATTTAGATTATTTTAAATCATCATGTGAATGTTATACCATCATTTCACTATTTGCCTCAAAAATAACGAACTCATGGACAAATGTTAGCCAATGTTAAAAAAGAAAAGACAATTTTCCTAATTTTCATAGAATTTATTCAATAAGCTATAAACTTCCTCATAATCTCTTTCATGTGTTATTAAATATAAATTTAATTTGGTCCGCTTGTGTTAGATGATTATCTTGTTGATGTATGAAAGATATCTATGATGTTGTATGATAATTTTATTTATTATGATGGTTGTATTGAATATATTTTATGCTATTATGTATGTTAAAATGTCTTTTATTTGTGTGTAAAATCAGAAGTTATATTAACAACAATATATTTTTTTATTAATTTTCCAACAGATTTGTGAGGAATTTATGATTGATTATTAAGTAATTTATGAAATATTTGAGATAAAATTGATCGACTTTATAAAAAAAATGATAACTTTGCAGTGGATTTATTTGTTTTTTGAGTTATGTATATTAAGTTTTATATTTAATAAATTATTAATTTATATTGGTGCATTTGAAATTTTCCTAATATTAGATTGAAAGTCGAATATTATTTTATGTGTTTTTTTTCCTCTACTATTATTCAGATATAATCAAGCAGATTAAGAAACTTCGAATCTAACTAGTAAATAGACACAAGAATATTTCAAGGAATTATTCTATAATTTGATTTATTTAAGAAGCAATGCAATGTATGAGAGGTTCAAATTATAAAATTGCCATAAATTCTTTCACATACTACTATAGATTTTATTATGTAAATATGTCTACAAGTCATAAAATCTCTTACAAAACTTTCCAACAGTGATACAAACTAAGTTCATATGATTGCTAATATGATCAACTACAAATCCTATTATTAAAACTATATATTTCAGAAACTATTCATGTCATAATGAAGCTACATGAGACATTGAGATTTCAACAAATTGTATTATTTAATAACCATGCATAAGCTACAAAATTATTTTCAAATAAACTAACACAAGTGCTCTAAATTTGCTGATGGCTCATGATTAATAATTATTAATATTTTTAAAAATATTTGATGAAATGATTAAACATTAGAATATTTGAACCCAATTTTGTTCAAACTTAAAAACTAACATATAATATTTTTTTGTTATATTTAAATGATGTAAAGGTATATAATTTTCAATTACAAATAAATTCATAATATTTAAAATATTTATTATTAACATATCATTTGAAAATTTTACTAATTTAGGCACGAATCTTGATGTACGGTGATTGAATATCTTTTGAAATCAAAATCTTAATCTTTCAAACTTTCTTTGGCCATCATAGAGCCAATATAATAATCTCGATGGGATCAAAAGAAACTCGGTTTGAGTTCAAATCAAGAACTTAAAATATAATTAAAATTTTAGGATATCATTTAGATCCCTAACTAGGTTCTAAAAGAACTTATTTATAGTCAAATCGAGCATCTCATCAAGATGAATCTAACAAGTCTAAGATCTCTAAATTATAACTTTATTTGGACATTCAAATACTTTAAATGCATCTCAATGTCAAGGATCAGCCATTTGATGGAGCGTTCGGATTTTGTCTATATTTATAAGAAATATTACTCCCAAAATCTATAAATAGCTCATCATTCTTCATATAAAAGGACCTAAGCTGGAGAAAAAAGAGAACTCTTTCTCTTGAAGAATCTCAGAACACAGCAAGAGCACCACTCAACCACCATCGCAAGATAGCCATCGACAGCCACAATCAGATTGCCATCAGACACTACTACCCAACTGTCATCGAGTTTCATTGGTCACCGTCGCTAGACCACCACTCAACTACCATCACATGATTATCGTCAGTCGTCGGCGGTCGCCGACACCCAACAGTCATTGGGTTGCCACCAGCCGCTGCTATTGGATCACCGCTCAACCACCATCATCATATTGCTGTCGGCTGCCGCTGCTCGAGCATTGCCCATCCACTATTGTCAGATCGCCAATGATTGCCACCGGACGTTGTCGCTACGATTTGGATTATTGTCGTACGTCATAGCCCAACTCCTCCACGATTATCGCTGCCACACAACCACTTTCTGCGACCAATCTAAATTTGGTTGCTTATCGAATTTAGTCAAACGTCAACCTCCATCTTTGAATGAGCATATCATTAAACTAAGGGGTATCATACCATCGTATTGGTTGTCACCACTGGCTGACCGCCATCACTTGCCGTCATGCTAAACTGCCTCTTACTACCTTCTCTTACCATACCCGCTATACAGCTATTTCCTGACCACTATCGCTAGTCCATCACCTAAATAACACTGCCAGGTCGCCATCCAGCCACTATTGTTGGATCCCTTCTAGACTAACTTCATTAGACTATTTTTGACCACTACATCCAGTTTACCTTCCGATCGCTATCATCCGATTATCGACCAACTATATTGTATTAACTATTAGCATTTGACTATACTATCATCAACTGGCACCATCGCCAACAACATTTATGAATGTCATCACACATATGGTTGATGCACCCTGTTGACTCACGTTATTTGCTATATGATCATTTTGTTGACACAGATATCATCTATAAAGTCAAAGCATGTAGTCTACTCATTCCATCACTTATATTAAAGTGTATCAACTCTTATCCTAGCTATAAGGAAGAGCATTATTTGTAATCATTGATATATACTAGTTTAACTATTTCAATGGGCAAAGCCCTTTGATTTTTTTTCTCCCTTTGAGGAGTTTTCTGTAAAATACATTTTGTCTTCTGCAATTCTTTTTCGTGTATGTGTGTGATGAATCTTCATATAAAGCTAAAATTTTATCACCTTCTCTCAGCCATCATGAATATTCTTGCACGTAACAATTATAGGATGAATAATAAAATATTAAGATACGTATATGCCATTAGAAATATATATATATGTGATAGAAATTTACCTCATAAAATTTTTTTTAAAGCTAATCTAAAAAAGGTCAGCTCATATATTAGATTTTGGTCAAATATGCAAACAAAATTTAGATGTTGGAATTTATACCAAATCAATGCAAATATTATGGTTTCATAATGGTTAAAAAATTTAAAATTTTATTTTTCATAATAAGCTAATATGTAATAAATAAAAGTTCATGTTGGTGTTCTTAAAATTCATGTGATATAATGAAAAAATATTTTATGAATTTTAATTGAGAAATTTGATATTAATGTATATAATTGATCTAATGAATTATACGAATATATATCTAAAAATTTATTTTGAATAAAATAATCTTTAGTGAGAGAAGATTTATATTTTAATTAAATGTTCATTGAACTAGTAAGTCATTTAAAATGGCTTCAAATTGAAGAGTTTAAGGGTGCATTTGGTATGCCGGTGGCGGTGTCGCATCATTAGGGATGCAAATAAATCGGCGTTCGATAATCTACTCGTGGATCGACTCGTTCATGATCGTTTGATTAACTAATCAAACAAGCTTGAACACTTATGTAAATACTCCATTGCTAAATGAGCAAGCTTCTACAACTCATCGTTCGGTTCATTTATGTTCATGATCATTATCATTTAATGCTTGTGAACAAGCTCACTAAGGAGCTCAATTATGGCTTGATTATGAATCAATTAAGATTTGTTTGTGAACAATATTGTTTAAATTATTATTAGACTTAAGCTTTAATTGATACACCTCACATATATTTCTCAACAAGCTCATGAACAAGCTCGATTAAGGCTTAATTAAAGCTTATTTAGTTTATTAAATGAGCTCATTAACTAGCTTGATAATCCAATTTGAACCGAGCTCGTAACTCGATCGAGCTTCGAATAATAGTAAACAAGCTCAAGCTTGAACATTGTGGTGTTTATTCTGATGGAGACACCACGTAGATCTGGGGTTATTAAAGTGATCGGTACATCATTGATGATGTATTATCTTAAAGATAGACATCACCCTTCAATGAACCTAATCACCTAATAAGGACCTAAGATATTATCTCTTGAATGTATCAAATATTTTACCATTTTACATGGATGAATATAGCGGGTTTATATTAAACCTGGGTTCTAAAGTTGGGGGCAAGCCCCATAAATTTATAACTTAAGAAATGTGAATTCCTTAGGAATACTCTCAAAGTAAGCAATTATTGTCTAAAAGATTTCAAGGGTAAGACTATCAATAAATTGGCTATATTTGAAAAATCAATCGAGATATATCAAAAGGAGAGACTTACTATGGAAGCCAAGGGAAATGAGTAGAGAATGCTCATGATATTAGAAAACCTAGTGAGCATTCCAATCTATCCTATAGTTAGGCTTTATATGTTTGAAATTGAAAAAAAATATTTATTTGAGTTAAATTTTTATTCGATTGCTAGGGCTTATAATCGATCATCAAAGATTGTGGAAAAGCCTAAGAGGTAAGGATTTATTCTTGTAGCCTGAAAGAAATAGTTATCTCAGATCCTAAATCTAGGGAGCTTTGGCATAAGCAAAAGCACGACCTAAATCTAAGCAAAAATGAGTATATAGTTTACCTCCACAAGCTAGAGTAAACCATTCGACTCTTGGACTTATAACCACATAAAGTAGAAGCTAGCTAACTCCTCCTATGTTTTAAAATCATGTCGTCAAGTCATATGATTTTGCAAGATAGTTTGGATATTTTTATTTAGAAAGAGACAAAAGTCCTTAAACCCACTTCCTAAGAGACTAGAGCATGAGAAGTATGAGCAATAACTTACCTAATGCAAATCTTTTCTATTTTTATTTAATTTTTGACACTTCATTTTGACAAAGACCATAGGATTTTATATGCCTAAATACATATTGAAAAGAGATTATATCGAGGAGACCCTCAAAGTCAAGTTTTCTTTCATGCAAGGATGGAAACCCTCTAACAAGAGTGAGATAATATGCATGGTGTTAAGCATATAACATTCAAAGGGGTTGCTAAATCTTTTAATTATCTTAATTTAATACCTAGGCTTTGTGTGAGGTTATAAGTTATTTAAAATTATAATTATGAGTTGTAGTTAGGTAAAAGATTTATTTTTCCCTAAGAGCCTAATCCGATCCAGACCACACTTGTCCTAATTTGGATCACGCTTAGGGGTTAAGAAATCGGCAAAAGAGAGTATATATATTTATTTTAAGCACACATTAAGCAAAATCCCTTCAAAAAATATATGATTAGGCTAATCAACATCCAGCCTATGAGACATACACCCTAACATCGAGTTTAAAATAATACATCATAAAATCAAACATACATCATACCATGCAACGCCTAACATAAAGCTATAAAGTCGACTTAATTCGATGGGTGTATATTAAGGCTTTTGTGGCATACCTTAACTAAACATTGTTATGATTTTCTAAGTATAAAAGGATGTTTAATCATAAGAGGTTGATTTCTCTTTAGATGATTAATTGATTTGAGAATTTTACTTAGTATTTTCTTTTGTTTCATTTGACTTATACTTAGCAAGTGTTATAAGCGAAAAAAAGAGATGATCACTCTCTTTCATCCCTACCTTAAGTCATTTCTAAATCATGTTAATTTGATTTAGTTCTCTTTATTAAATATCTTATTACATATTTTAAATTAGTCCTAAGTTTATGTTCACTTTAAATAATTTTATTCAATAAGAAGGACATCTTTAGATTAATTTTATTGAATTACTATCATGTGACATATATTTAATTATTCTTTTTCATCACATATAACATGCATATGGTATTAATCTTAAGTATATATACATACAACATATTTTTGTCACACTTAAAAAAGAAAGATGCATATGTGTATTTTGTAGAAAATGGGATTTTCATTTATTAGCTAAATGCACATTCAAGTGTTATCAAAATAATAATAATTAATTATTTTATTTTATAAACTATGTAATAATTATTTAATTGTAAAATTTAGATTGAAAATATAAATTGTAATATTTTTTTCTTAAATATAAAAATTATAAAATTGTTATATAAAAGAATTTAAAATAAACTATTAGAACTAAATTATCTTAAATATCTAACTTAAAACGAAACTAAATTATATATATTTTTAATAATCAACAAAATAAAATGTGAAATACGTGAAATATGAATAATTATTATATAAATTTTAATTAATTAAAAAATTAAAAAAAAAAGTGTATACTGATATGGTGCTCAAAATACCGCTAATCAAAGTCAATCTTAATATCAAATTGATTTGAGTCGAAGACAAGAGATTAAATATCGAATCTTTGGGATATCAATTACATCCCAAAATAGCTCTTAAATATAGAGTGTTTATAGTCAAATCGCCTCGAAGCGGATCTAACGAGCCTAAGATCTCATAATTCGACTTCATTTGGGCATCCAAATGCTCAAAATACATCAAATGAGAAGGAACCATTCTAAGCGTCCGATCAAGAGGAGGTAGGACTTTGCATAAATAAACGCCTCCTCCCATCTATAAATAGAACTCTATCCCTCACATGAAGGAGAAAAGTGAAGAAGAAGAGGAGAAACAAGTAAAGAAGAGAAAGAAACCAAGCAAGGAAGAAAGAGGCGCCATCACGCAGCAGAAATTACCCCGATCAAGTTACCCGCATCTCCATCACCAAAGAATTGTGCAACCTAATCATTGTTGCATAGTTATTGTTCTACCTCATACACCATCTTGTAATCCCACATTGGGAAGAATTTGTACTTTGCAACATATCCATAGTGGAACATTTTCTCGCCGGTGGTTTTCCTCTTTCAGTTTTCCACGTAAAATTTTGAAGCTCCCCGCTCTTTAAATATCTGTATTGATTATAAAAAAAGACATAAACTCTTACTCTACATCAGATTTCTAGCACGCAGCTTATGCTGGGAAGAAACCGCAAGATACAAGTATAACGCTTCCTTGGATAGGTTTGGATAGTAGGGTGGAGATGATACTCCTTTAGTTGTTCAAAAGCACACGGCATTCATCGGCCCATTGAAAATTATTATTTTAGCTCCCTTCAATATTTTAAAGAACGGTATTTATCTCCGAGCGGGCTGAAGGATAATGCGCAATTCAATTCCATTCGGCGGACTTCTTTGATATTCTTTGAGGGATCATATCCCTGAGAGCTTTGATTTTCTCGTGGTTGGCCTCTATCCCACGGTGAGTTACCATAAATCCAAGAAATTTTCCACATAACCCCAAAAGCACATTTAGTTAAGTTATGAGTATGTTAAGGCCGAAGATCAAAACATGTTTCCAAATCAAATATGTTGTGACTTTTCTAAGCTTTTACTAACATGTCATCCACGCATACCTCCATTGTGGCCTAGAAGTCTTTAAAACCTTATTCATAAGGCGTGATAGGTAGTACACCAAAGATTTTTCAACCAATGGCATGACTTGGTAGCAAAGATAAACCTTTATATGTTTGAAATGTCAGCCTCTTCATCCGCTGGTTCATCTTTATTTGATTGTAAACTTAATAAGCATCCAAAAAATGAGCATTTGATGTCCGGACGTAGCATCCACCGTTGATCGATTCGAGGAAGAGGAAAACTATCCTTTGCAGCCTTATTAAGATCAATGTAATCAACATTCTCCATGCTCCACTTGTTTTCTTAACCATGACAACATTTGCCAGCCATGTTGGATAATGTACTTCCCGAATGAATCCTGCTTCCATGAGCTTGTTGACTTCTTGTTCAATAGCCTGAAGACGATCGGGTGCGAAACTTCGCTTCTTTTGGATGATTGGTTTGAACGTTGGATTAATCTTGAGGGAGTGCGTGATTACATTGGGGTCAACCCCCGGCATGTCTGCCGGACCCCAAGCAAATACGTCTTGATTTCTGCGCAAGAAATCTGTATATTCTTCCTTTTGTTCTTCCGAGAGTAAGGATCCCACTTGCACTGTTCGTAATGGTTGGTCATCTGATAATGCTATTGAGAGTAAATCTTCTAGAGAAGCTTTTGAGGTACTTCTTCATCTCGAAAATTAAAGTCTTCAATGTCAAGGTGATGGAAGGGCGGTTGAGCTTGTCCGAGGTAACATGATTGGTCACTGGTTTCCACAAACCACCCCAACTCCACGGGGTGGAATTTTATCTTCGATGAGGCAATCAAGTGATAGCACCAAAAAATTGATTGAGGGGCCTCCAAGATTGCATTATATGCACCGACTTGACCACCATGAATTGAATTAAGTGAGTCACTTGTCGAGGAAATTGAGGGTAACAGAAGGGTAATTGTCCCTTCTGCCCGTACTGGGTGATTATCAAACCCATATAATGGTCCAGCAGCTGGTTGGAGCTTTTCCCTACCCAGACCCATATTAAGAAATGTTGAGTAAAATAAGACATCAATGTAACTCCCATTGTCGATCAAAATTCTTTTAACATTATAACAAGGATCACCGATTGATGACGAGTGGATCTTGATGAGGAACATGGACCCTTCTAAGTCCAGTCATTGAAAGTGATGGAATGATCAATAATGAGACTTCTTTAACTCCTGCTCTTGAGGGCGTGAACGAGAATTTGGTAGTATCGGTCCTCCCGCTGATCGCTTCAATTTCTCCAATTATTTGATGACTATTTGGTTGTTTTTGTGATGATTGGCCTGGTTGCCTTTCAAACGGAGGTGTTTTGTTCGAGGTGTAGTCGAATTCTTCACAAATCGAGTAGGTATCCTTGTTGAATGAGTCTTCGATTTTTCTTCTTTGAGTTGTATGCATGAGAGTATGCCACGACTTCGATGAAAGTGGCAATATTGCTCGATTTCACATTTGGTTTCAATGGATGCGGCCACTTGATGCTTTCTTCATTGAATAGTCATCGGGATGTTAACAGATGTGTTCGGGTGTATGTTTTTTCGGTCGAGGTTCATGTCGTTGATATGAGGGGCGTGGAGAGATCACGATTACCTTGTAAGCTTCTTTTGATGTCGTCACTTCTGGGGTGCTTTTCCACGATTGTTCAAATTGTTTCGATGGGCATTAATAGCTTCATCACGGAGATTTGTGCTTATCGATGAACTAAATTGCATACTGGGTGTCCGCGTGGGATGAATAGAAAGGCCACCGAGTCCTCAGAAAACTCCTCTTAATAATTGGTCTATGTATTTGGCGAGCCTCTAAGGAGAACCTCGAAGTATTCTTTGAGTGATTCACCCTCATTCTGGGATCTTAGGAAAGATGGGAGGAATCTTTAATGATTCTCGATTCGCTTCCACAAAGATCTTAGCGAGTTAGTTAAAGTGCGGATGGATCCCCTGGAAGAGTAGAACCAAGTGCGAGCTTGTTGAGGTAATAGGAAAAAACTTGACAAAGCGGTGTGAGCTTCGTTGGATATGCATGATAGTCTATAATGTGGATATGTTCATGTGTGGTTAATCATAGGAATCAATGCTGGAAGCTTGAAACCTACGGAATGGGATGTTGAAGAATGGCTCCGTAAAGGTGAGACTCCCACATAAATGGTGTGGGTGAAGATAATTTATGCGAAATTCATCACATTAAACAAATACTTCACCAATGTCATGGCAGTAGGATTACAGATGCATGTGTGAAGCTATCACAACAATCGGTGGATTAATGGTTGATCGCGATGGATGAGTAGAACTAGCTGTAGGAGATCGGCGTTATGGTTTCATGGAGGAACTCTAACGTCGAAGATTAACATTTTGACCTCCTGGAACATCTTGATTCATTTGTCGAGTTAGCTTAGTCCTTAAAAGCTGGATCATCTTATTTTGGGACTCCTCCATTGACGTACGATCCTCAAAGAGATTCCCTCGCCTTAAGGTCATGCCTCTCGAGATTGACAAAAACTTGATGTTCTTGGTTGAGCGTTTTATTTTAGCGGGAGATAAATTGTGGCAGTGTTCTTTATTGAACGTGATATTCATGGAGTATGATTGAAGGGTTTTGTTCCCCACATCTATGCGTCTTAAATCTATCGGAGAGTAAGAGTTTATGTATCTTGGTTTCTTCCACAATATTTAGTAGTAGAGAGAGGAAGATGGGACACAACAACCAATTTATTATGTCAGTAAAATTCTCTCTGATATAGAAAGTCGTTATCCACTTGCAGACAGGATGGCTCTGGCATTAGTTTTTTCAGCACGAAAATTGCGTCCATACTTTCAAGCTCACACCATCGGCGTTTGCACTGATTTACCATTAAGAGCCATCCTACAGAAACCAGAAGCATCTGGAAGATTAATCAAATGGTCTGTAGAGCTGGGAGAATTTGATATAAATTTTCTACCGACAATAAAGTCTCAAGTACTTGCAGACTTTATAGTGGAATGCACCAACCCAACTCTAGAGGAGCTATCTGCTACTTGCTTTCCGTCTCCCCAGTGGACCCTCTATGTCGATGGAGCTTGAATCTTGGTCTGGTCGGAATCTTACTTATTTCCCCGTGAGAATACCTTAGAGTATGGACTTGGCTTAAAATTCCACTAATATGGCTGAATATGAAGCTCTCATGAGATTGAGACTGCAATTATTTGAAGCTCAAAACTTAGTAATTCATCTTGACTCCCGACTTGTGCCTCCCAAGTTGGAGGAGATTTTAATACTCACAATCCTCAACGGCACAATATCTTCACTTGGTAAAATCCCTTCTTACTCATTTCAAAACATATCAAATCATCCACATACTACGAGAGAAGAATACTGGTGGCTCTTGCTAAGCTTGCTACTTCTACCTGAGATCTATTTAGAGAAAGCATGTTGAAGAAATACATTATCCTAGCATCCAAGAAATTCAAACTATTCATGAGGAAAAAAAGAGGAACCTTCTAAAACTCTATCTTCAGACAAGGTTGTGGCTACAACGCTTTCTCGTCCAGTATCTCAAATGCCTTTCAGGCGTGCGGTCGGAATATGTGGAGAACACCTTGGCCTTTAAAATCATGAGACAAGGGGGCACCTACAAACGTGGAGTTGTCAAGGTACAAGCGCATTGGACCTCTCACATACCGCTCATCCATTGGCCTTGCATATCATGGGACCCGTCGGAGCCGAGACATCGAAAGTTCATCATTCTAGCCAAATGGGTAGAACCACTGCCAGTAAATCAAAATGCGAAAATGCTAAAAATTTTGTCTGATCCGCCAGCAAGGAATTGAGATCCGATCTTGTGGCAGCATATCCTCAAACCAATGGGCAAGTTACCAATAGGACTATACTCAAAGGACTAAAAGCAGCGTCTTGAGAAGGCGGGGGCAATGGGTCGATGAACTTCGAATGTTCTTTGGGCTTACCGCGCACAACCGTGAAACGCCATATAATTTGTGTTTTGGTACGAAGCTATCATAGTGGATATCGGGGTTCCAAGTCCAAGAGTCCAATTTTTGATCATGATAGTAATGAAGAAAAACTCGGCACTAGATCTACTCCACAAACTTCGTGATATGGCCGGGGCTTCATATCACCGGGTGGCTCGCCACTTCAGCAGTAAAACCTCGCCCATATCGTGACTTGGTCTGCAGTCTTGAGGCGGCGGAAAAGGCCCTCAACGCAATAAACTCTCACCTCTCGGGATGGCCCGGTATGTGGTTATAGTATGGGCGAGAGCGTTCAAGCTCAAGGACCAAGAAGGAAAAACTCCTCGAACTTGGAATACTAAGAATCTTGAAATATTATCGGTAACTCTCACTACATTATTGTGACTTTTATCTCGTTTGTCATTTCACCCTTGTATAAGCGACCCACGGTGGGGTCAAGACTTGTTGTTCTTGTCGTTATTGTTGCAGGTATTGTTGTCATTTTCTCTTGAAGTTTATACCCTCATATGATTATATCATTGAACTAGTGAATTTGCAAGCTCGTTCTAACAAGATTGGTCGCTTTTCCTCCCACTTGAGAAATACACAACTCATGTTATATCTCAATCGCGATATGATCAATCCCAGGGACTTGATCGGAACCTCTTCCGTGAGTTAATGTCATTAAGCAAAAAATTACAACAACCTAGGAAAGGTCAAAAGTCCTTGGTGGACTTCCCATCTCTTCCATACGGGTTAATGTCATTAGCGAAAATTGACAAATAACCTAGGAAGGTCAAAAGTCCTTGGTGGACTTCTCGATCTCTTCCACGGGTTAGCGTCGTCGGTAACACTCGACGAACAACCTTGATGGGTCGAAAATCTCGATGGATCCAATTCATCCATATTAGCAATGTCAAATAATATTCGATTACCCGAATGGGCAAGAACAAGATAAGGTGCAAAAAAAAAAAAAAAAAAAAAAAAAAGAAGAGGATATATCCAGATATTATTGGCGGATCAATATGATGATATAAGAAGAAATTAAGTTCACGATACGTTAATGATATTGCATAGAACAAATGACAAGCGATACTACATAATATCAACATCCTCATTCTCACTAGAGAAGCTCCACGGAGCCACTTACCACTCCTTCATCTTCCGAATCTGGCGAAGGATCTTCAGATGCTTGGTTGGGGGATATACCCTCTATCTTAGCTCCGGTCTTGCGATGTACCACACGGATTCCTTTCAGGAACCCTCGAATGAAGCCTCCTCTAAACCTTTCCAAGTCCTTCACTTCAATATCAAAGATATGATTACGAGCTTCACGAACGAGTCTTCGATAAGGCCACGATAAGCGAGAATTCTTGAAGTCTTCTCGCCTTCAAGGAGATCTCACTTGCCTCGCTTCGACATTCTATGCTCCTTTTGAAAAGCGATCTTGTAATACTTTCTTATCGATACAAGTGTCACGATTTTCTTCTCCTTCGCGAGTCTCTGCTCGCCTCAATCTCATCACGGCGTTACGCCTCGACACTTGAGAGAAAAGAAATTCGACATATTCGCCATTCTATCGGTCAATGATCCTCCAAGGTCGCCACCTCTTTAACTTTAGCATTCCCCGCTCATACTGCCTTGAGATATTTTATCTTTACAAATTCGGTATTCCATTCATCTAACACCCAAATGAGCCATCATTCTAATGGTAGGTTACCTAAAAAAAAAAAAAAAAAAAAAAAATCGTACCAATATTACATAAAGAAGGAAGAAGAAGAATAGAAGGAAAAATAACGCAATTCATCGCGTTGGCGTCCGGTACATATGTGATTTAATATCTCTTGATTTGTGGCTTAGAGTAGCGAACTCCCCATCATGAGTCAAAACATAAACTCTCGGATGCCAAGGGAACATTATCTCCGTAAATATCGGTAGCCATTCCGACGAGTCTCTACGTAAAGATGGAACATTGCTACCACCGTGATCTGCGATGGACTCACGGAAAGAACCTTATGAACATGAGGAGACTTCTCAACACCTTTGCTCGACCTCTTCAATGGAAGAGCATGAGATCTTCTGCACGGATGGAAAATCCAACCTTGAACATCCTATCTTCTATTGTATATTTTCCAATATAATGCAACTCATGCCAAGCTCTCTACATCGAAATATTAAGGGTTGCTAGAATCTCTCGATATTGAAAGCGGATGCGGGAGGTCATTCAACCTTCCCCATCTCTCAGGAGGCCCCACTCATTCTTCACAAAAAAGAATCCACTAGACCAATTCTTGGAGGGATCCGTGCCAAGAACTCTATCCAATTTTTATGGCTCGATAAGAAGCGCCCCAGCATCACATGTAAATCTACACATTCGGCATAAGTATTGAATATTCAAAATAGCCACGCTCTCACGAAAAGACGACCAAACCGACGATGACCACTAAAGCGAAATGAAAAGCGTGATAGAGCCACACCACATGTCTTGAAGATCTCAATCATCGAGCTAGAGGAAATCATAATCCGACGTAAAATCATCTCGAAGCGATAAAGTATCTGGTGGAGGCGAGCGGGCTCGATCGGACCTCTTGGCGTATAGCCACTAAATCATTGGGAAAATGAAATTTTTTAAAACTATTGATGTAATAAGGGACGATCTATCATCTGCAGCTGTCGTAATATTAGGCCTCTTCCGGCCATCGCTCTGTGCAAATATATTATGAATAAGTAGAGGAAGGGAGAAACATCAAAAATCCAAGAGTTTTGTAAAGCTGCTCACTCACCTTGCTTGGACATCCCTCTTTTGACTCACGCTTGGACTTTAGCTAATTTTAGTCTCAGACAAAAGACGTGCTATGCATAAAATAAAATAATAAAAAAAAAAAAAAAAAAGGAGAGGGAAAGGGGAGACTATTCCTCCCCAATAGGAGTATGAGAACTACCTCTAAACTTTCGACTCATGCAAGTGGACTCACGATTATTGTTTCTCCATCTTGATCGTCGGCCATGGAATCATGCATGAGCACCACCACGGGTCTTGATCGCCTCCAACCCCGGTCGGTCCGACTAGGTTAGTTTATACCCCTTCGGGGCGGAGCTGTATGACTACAGTCTTGATCCTCAACCCGGTCGGTCCGACTAGGTTAGTTTACACCGGGGAGGAGCCTTGCCGTATGGCTGGTCTGATCGCCTCCAATCCCGGTCGGTCCGACTAGGTTAGTTTACACCCCTTTCGGGGAGAAACTGGAGCCTTGCCGTATGACTACGGGTCTTGATCGCCTCCAATCCCGGTCGGTCCGACTAGGTTAGTTTACACCCCTTTGGAGAAACTGGAGCCTTGCCGTGATTCGGGTCTTGATCCTCAATCCCGTCGGTCTAGGTTAGTTTACACCCCTTTCGGAGGCGGAGCCTTGCGTATACTGGTCTTGATCGCCTTCCGTCGGTCAGGTTGGTTACACCTTTGGGAGAGCGGAGCCCGATATTCTGGTCTTGATCGCCTCAATCGGTCAGGGTTAGTTTACACCCCTTTGGGAGGCGGAGCCTTGTCGTATGAGCAGCGGTCTTGATCGCTTCAACCGGTCGGTCGTTAGTTTACACCCTTTGGGGGCAGCCTTGTCGTATGGGTGGTGTGATCTCTCGATGCCACCAAAGGACTTTCACTCAAGAAGGGAGGGGAAAGGTGTGCCTTTCTCCCTCACCTTAGGGGTATATAGCCCCTCACAAGGGTAAAAGGGTAAAAACCCTCAAAAAAGCATTAAATTCCTTAAAACTCCGGTCAGGTGGTAGGCATGTGAGCCATGGTAGCCTTGGCGGCCAGCGTAGAAGCCTTGTGGCATTGTATGAAGCGCAGTTGAGGCAGTAGTATGACCTGTGGTAGCAACCGCACCGGCGAGGGCCAATCCGCGTGACCGCGTCGCAACCCGAACCAGGGCGACCGACGTCGCGACCACGACGTCACCTGAACCGTCGCAGCGACCGGTTCGTCAGCGCGACCATCAGCCTGTGCGACAAACCGTCAGCGACGGACCGTCGCCGACCCCCCAGACCGCGACCCGGCAACGGCCGACCAGACCGGCGCGTCACCGCGACCCAGGCGACCAGCGGACGACCGCCGCGCGCCGTTCCGCAGCGACCCGACCAGAGCGGCGCGTTCGCGACGACCGCGTGGCCCGATTTTGACGATGGGCGGCCCATCGGCACTGCCGGGGTCGCAGCGCCCTCGGTGATAATACGGGTGCCACGGACTCCCAAAAATGCTCGAAAACTTGTGAGCATCCAATATATTCATAACCTCGAATCTCATGCCAAAGACCGTAGATTTGCTTCCATAATCGTAATCTTGGATTTATATGAATATTTGAAATATATTGGTCATGGGTTGGCATATATTTTGGATGATTAAGACAATCTCATCCAAAAATAGGCAACGATATGGTGCTCAAAATACCGCTAATCAAAGTCGAATCTTAATATCAAAAGCGACGATTTGAGTCAAGGCCGTCGAGATTAAGCTTGAAATATCCTTGGAATCTTTGGGATATCAATTACATCCCAAAATAGCTCTTAAATATAGAGTGTTTATAGTCAAATCGGCGTCTCGAGCGGATCTAACGAGCCTAAGATCTCATAATTCGACTTCATTTGGGCATCCAAATGCTCAAAATACATCAAATGATCGAAGGAACCATTCTAAGTCGTCGATCAAGGAGTGTACGGACTTTGCATAAATTACGAAACGCCCCTCCCATCTATAAATAGAACTCTATCCCTCACATGAAGGGAGAAAAAGTGAAGAAGAAGAGGGCTGAAACAAGTAAAGAAGAGAAAGAAACCAAGGAAGAAAAGAGGCATCGACCACCGCACCGGAAATTACCCATCGGTTACCCGCATCTCCATCACCAAAGCTGACACAACCTAATCATTGTTGCATAGTTATTGTTCCTACCTTACACCATCTTGTAATCCCACATTGGGAAGAATTTGTACTTTGCAACATATCCATAGTGGAACATTTTCTTGGGCGGGCCGTGGTTTTCCTCTTTTCGAGGTTTTCCACGTAAAAAATTTTGAAGCTCCCCTACTCGCTCTTTAAATATCTGTGCTTTCGATTATCGACAAGGCTAAGACATAAACTCTTACTCTACCGCATCACGATTTCTAGCATATACAATTCCGTTTTCAGCGTGAGATGAGATACGTTCTAAAAGTGTGATTTGATTATAAGTTTATGATCCTAAATTTTAATTATAAAACTCTTATTGGTGATGAAATTTAATATAGTGCTCCATTTTTAAAATTTAACGTTTATTTTTTTTTTCCATTCGATTTTAAGATTTTTTTTTTAAAAGTCTCATCTTCGATCTACTGAACTTTGAATTTCATCTTTCTGACAAAGTTAATATTTTTTCTCACTTTTTATTTATTTTAAATCCTTAATAATTGCAAGAAATGGAATCAACGGATTTAGAACTACCTTGAATGTTGGCATAGGAAATGGTGGTCCGTGTTCATCGAAGGTATCAAATTGGAGGCCATTAAATGCAAAGAAATAGTATAGAGAGGAGCAAATGATTGTCCCTTGCACAATGTCTTGACCATTCTCAGCGATTCGCTTTCTCTCTTCCCTTCCAAGCTCAAGCTTTCTCACGTTCTTCATAAGCCTCAGTCACGCATCTCCCCACTTTCTCACGTTCTTGTAATGAATTCACGCGAAAAATCAAGCGGTACTCCATCAAAGCCATTTTTCACAATCTTACGAACCCCCTATATGGAAGTACCATACCACCCCAGTTCATATTGGGATTTGCGTTCTTCTCCACCAACGCCTTCACGTAAAGCTTGAATGCCTCGCACCATCCCCATAAATACAATACATCAACCTCCGAATGCCAAAATGGAGCAGTTCGTTCCTCGATATCTTAGATGGAAATAAAAAAATGCTTCAAATTGACGTGCTCATCGCTCCCTTCATCAAGAAGAAGAATCATAACAAACCCGTAAAACAACTTTCCATTCGCACGGCATGGAGATTCTGATTGCACTCTCCACGAAAAACAGCTTACCATTACGCAGCCACATGGAGACAGTTACAAATTCTGCACTCTCTCCTTCCACTCTCCAGAAAACGACGATCCTTACAGCTCAAGTGATACACCCAGGCTATAAATACACTTGTAAAAGCACATGCAGTAGCTTGTAGATAAATTTAACATATTATGAAATACTTCTCTCTCTTCTATCTAGAATAAGGTAACACCTTCTCTCTCATGTCTTTTCTACATGGTATCGAGCACTGTAACTCCCAGGATATGTCAGAATCCTCCTCCTCCCACTCAGATCGAACAATGGATATACAACAAGAATGCTTCAACAAACTAACCATCCCACCCTCCCTCAAGTTCCTCATCAGCAACATGAAGTCCGTGGCTAATACAACCCTCACAGCCACCAACTACTCACTATGGAGCTCACAAATTCATAAACTATTCAAAGCAAATGGATTCATCAGTTTCCTTGAAGGTACCATCCCATGTCCCTCCAAATACTCCCTCGACCCAAATGGACAACCCCAATATCAATTCATGGGAACTAATCGACCAAAACCTATCACCTCTACTTCACCATCTCACCATCCATTCTCCCATCGTTCTCAACCTAGAAACTTCGGACATCTCGGACTACTAGCAAAAGGCTAGGTCACCAAACCGATCCAGAGTAATTCAACTTAAAAACGAACTTCACCACATAAGTCTTCGCGACAAAACCATGACTCAATATCTAGCAGATATCAAATCCCTGATCGACCATATCTCCAGCGGATCCCACCACGGACCCAAGACATCATACTACACTCGACGGACTACCTTCAACATATCAAGCATTCAAAACGACCATGCGAGATCGATCCAATCAACATCGACGATCTTTATTCCCTTCTCTGCAGTGAAGAAACCAACATCACTGCAGATCATGAAAAAGAATTAGCGCCCTCCATCGCTGCCCTCCATCTCACCCGAGGCAAGCACTGGAAAACAAACCATAAAAGCTACAGTAAACATAACAACTACTCTTCCTCACAACCAGAGAACAGCCGCATCAAAGGACGTCCAAACTATCGCCAATCAGAAACATCTCGCTGTGAAATATGCAACAAAGTCGGACACTCCGCTCGCACCTGCTGGTCCCGTGCGGAGACACCACAAACTATCCACCTAAAAATCCCTCAGCACTACAAACGGACATCTAACCTCGAATGGAATATTAGACTCAGCCTCTCTCCTTCGACACGGAGACACTACACAATCCAAGCGAACATCTGCAACCAATCCATTACGGTCGGCAACGGACAAATAGTTCCCATTCTCCACCAGGGCCAGGGAATTCTACCGACTCCTCATCGTAAGCTCATCCTAAACAAACTCTTTCACGTACCTCATTTGTCCCATAATCTACTCTCTGTATCTAATCTTTCCGCTGATAACAACTGCTCTATTATATTCGACACTGATGGATTTCATATCAAGGATCGAACAACAAACCAACTTCTCCTCAAGGGTGCACGGCGGCTATACTCTATTCCTCCTCAGCGGTTCAAGCACTCCATTCAGCAACAACACCCTCACACCTATGGCACCAAGCGGCTAGGCCATCCAAATAAAGATATTACTCTCCAAACAAAAGCAGTCGGATCATCCGACCAATATCCTCCTCGTGCAACACTTGCATCCAGTCCAAAAGCCATAAATTAGCTTTTACCAAATCTACTTCTAGAACTCAACACCCTTTTGAATTAATTCATTCTGATGTATTGGGTCCATCCCCAACTCCATCATTAAATTGATACAGATATTATGTCACATTCATAGATGACTACTCGAGGTTCACTTGGTTATTTCCATTGCAATATAAACATGAAGTACCTTCTAAATTCCAGCAATTACATAAAATGATACAAACACACTTCTCCAAAAATATCAAAACATTCCGATCAGACAACGGTGGCGAATTCCTATCCACTCTACAAACCTACTTTCTTCATCACGGATTATCCACGCATGCCCAAACACTCCGAACAAAAGCGGAGTCGTAGAGAAACATAGACACATCATTGAACAAACTCTTTACAAATAGCCAATCTCCACTAATTTTGAGGCTCTCCTTTCTGTCCACCTTATCAATCATCTCCCAACAAAAACACTCTCTCTCATATCCCCCTATCAAGCTCTCCATAACAAAAAGCCAAACTATACAAACCTCAAAGTGTTGGGATCAACTTGCTCCACCATTCACCGAACAACAACAAACTATCACCAAAGGCACCCCATGCATCTTCATTGGTTACTCACACCACAAAGGCTACAAATGTTACCCGACCAAGCGCACGGTCTCATGACATGTAATATTTCAAGAGACCCTTTTTCAATACCCACCAAAACAAAAACAACAAACCTCCCACCACTACACTCCACCACTTCTACTAACACCAATATCCAAACTCAACCTGAAACAAATCACAAAACCCTCCAACCTGCATCTCCCATTAACACAACCCATCCAACCAAATACCACCTCACATACACCGCAACCAATCTCCACCCCACCTCCGGCTCCACCACCCAAACATCCAATGCAAACACGACTTCAAACAGGCCACTGGAAACCTAAAACAATCCTAGACCTTCATCATCACATCCCAGAACCCGTGCTACACTCGGTACATCAAACACGGAATGGCGCAAGGTTCAAGAATTTCTTGCTCTTCAACAACAAGCAACCTGGACACTAGTCCCTCCACCCAACAATCACACAATAATCGGATGCAAGTGGACATATAAAATCAAATTCCATGCAAACGGCTCCATAGCCCGATACAAAGCTCGTCTAGTAGCTCAAGGATTCAAACAAGAATATGGGATTAATTACTCCGAAACATTCAGTCCCGTAGCCAAAATGCCCACCATCAGGCTCCTGCTCACCATCGCACTTCATCATCACTGGCCGGTTCAACAACTAGACGTGTCTAACGCATTCCTTCATAGCTCTCTCCAAGACACCATCTATATGTCTCAACCTCCCGGATTTCCCGACTCTCAATTTCCACACCACGTATGTCTCCCTCAAAAGCTATCTACGGCCTCAAACAATCCCCCAGACAATGGTACTCCACCTTCACAGAACAACTCAAGAATTACGGCTTCACCACTAGCACAACCGATCCCGCTTTATTCTATACACCCTGAACGAGAACCGAATCTACCTCCTCTTGTATGTAGACGACATACTCCTCATAGGAAATAATCCTAAAGTCATATCTCACATCATTCAACAACTCCAAACAACTGTCAACCTGAAGGATCTCGGCCAAATTTCCACCTTCCTTGGGATCAAAATACATCACCAGGAAGATAGGCTCCTCTAACTCAATCCGATTACACCACCAAACTCATAAAGCGGTCTTTGGTATGATCTCGTGTAAAAGCGCACCAACACCAACCTCCAATCAAAAGATCACTACCCAACAGCAAAACGAAGTATTCCCGAACCCACAGGAGTATCGCCGGCTAGTTGGATCACTTCAATACCTCACAATCACCAGACCCGATATCGCTCTCGCAGTTAATCACCTTTGCCAACACATGCATAATCCACTCAACCTACATCACCAACTACTCAAGCGAGTACTACGTTATCTTGAGGGGAACAACTATGGGCTCCAATCACCATGGGACCTCACATTACGCTCCTACCAGTTGATTAGGAAACCTTACCGGCCGGCGATCTACCGCAGTTCTTGCACCTTCCACACTCATCTCATGGAAAGTTCAAAATAACAAGCGAGCCCGCTCCTCCGAAGCCGAATCTGGGGCCTTAGCGGCAATACAGACATAATATGGCCGTCAGCTCTCGAACTTGGAATACAAATGACAAGCTTCGCCACTATCTTGTGACAACACCTCAGCCATGGCAATTACAACAAATCCTATACTACATGCAAGGACGAAACACATAGAAATTGACTACCACTTCGTTCGGGATCACATATCAGCAAATGAAGTCAGATTCGACACATCTCCACGGAAGATCAAGTAGCGGACATCCTAACCAAACCACTACCGCGGTTCACTACACTGCGGCAACCTCACCATCCAACTTCCGGATCATTCGGTTGAGGCGATCATAACAAACCCAGTAAAACAACTTTCCATTACGCGACCACATGGAGCGATTCTGATTGCACTCTCCACGGCGCTTACCATTACCACATGGAGGCGATTCTCAGTTGCACTCTCTCCTTCCACTCTCCAGAAAACGACGATCCTTATAGCTCAAGTGATACACCCAGGCTATAAATACACTTGTAAAAGCACATGCAGTAGCTTGTAGATAAATTTAATATATTATGAAATATTTCTCTCTCTCTTCCTATCTAGAATAAGGTAACACCTTCTCTCTCTGTGAAATCGTCTTTTCTACAAAGAAGGGCCCTATCTTTCAATGGCTCTATTTCGCTCGGCTCGCAAGTAATGCTCTCCGAGTCGCTTTCCTCACCGTTCAACTGGTTAAGTTTGTCGTCAATGACTAACCCGTTCATCGTAAACTCTCTCTCTCTCTCTCTCTCTCTCTCTCTCTCTCTCTCTCTCTCCGAGTTGAAGATTAAGAGTGGGGAAAAGCCTTGAGGTTTAAAGCCTTGAGCACATCACGCTTCGGTTTTGGTAACGACATCCGGTTTTGGTAGACGTGTCCTGTGAGTGGCGCTTTTCACCTTCAGCTTGGCCGAGATTTGAATGAGATCGATTGAATGCCCCTAGCAACCCATGTGGCTGTGATAGTTTTGGTATTTTGTTGCAAAGTTATCCTTTATTTAACAATTTATAGTTATACTTGCACTACATCGTTGGATAAGTAGGTTTCTTATTCCCAATACTAGATTTGAAGCGTGCAAATTCTACAATTAGGTTAAAATAAAATAACGATCATAGATAGCACAAAGGGGTGAGGCGGGGGCATGTGCCCCTCTAGCCCAAGTTGATCTGGGATACAATTAGTACTATTTAGATCAAAATACTGCTTTCCTCCCACCTCGACACACCGCTTACATCACTGAATCCATCGTCACCACTGACTCATAAAGCCTCAAGTTAAAGTAACCCTCATTTTTTCTCCCCAGTATCGCACCTTCCTTGCAATTGCAGCTTGTCTAAATTCCGTAAATCCTTCTACATTTGCGTTGAAACCCTCATCTTTCTACTCCATCCTGTTGCGGTTGGTGAGAAGGAAATGTGAACTCGAAGGTAACTTGTTTCCTCTCATTCTACTTCAATCACTACTTCAAGTGGTTCTCGGGTTTTTACTTGCGGATTTGAGTTTGGATTTTTGGATTTAACTTAAATCCATCCAAACTATATTTTTGGATGAGTTAAATCTGCTGCCTTTGTAAATTGTTAATTTGTAATCCTATTAAAGCCTCTTTTGCAAGTTAAGGGGTTGTTTGGTTGCAGGATTTGAGCAGGATTTGAGCCAGATTTAACTTAAAGGCAAACAACATTTTTGGGCAAGTTATATCCGCTTGCCTTTGCAATTCCATTAAAGCGGGGCTATTTGTCTGCATAATTTGAGCTAGATTTAAGCCGGATTTAACCTAAATCCAGATATTATTTTGGGAAAGTTAATTCCATTAAAATTGAGTGGCTATTTGTTAAGCGGATTTAAGCAGATTTAAATAAATTTAACTTAAATTCAGCCAAAAAGAATTTTGGGACAAGTTAAATAGCTTGCTTTATTAATCCGTTGAGCTTTCACAAGTTAAATTCAAATTTGCAAAATCTTGTTGGTATGTGTATTCCATCAGAATATGCATTTCTCGAAGTTATAAAATAAGCTTTTAGAAAGACAACTAAAACAATACATTCTGACTCTAAGTGGTGCAACAAAATAAGTCAGTTTGCATATGGGCATTATTCTACAAAGTTACTATTCTTGGGTATAAATCAAATAAATCAAACTCCACTTACTATAGACCCAAATTAAGGTAGGAAAACTTATATTTCACCAAACATTAGTTAACTCAAGTTTTATATGACATGACTCATGTAATAACTTGGTTATTTATTTTTAATAGGTAAAAATAAATAATTTTGACTTCCCATGAAAATAATATTGCCAAAACATAAGAAAAGTCTAAGTTAATGAGTGACTTATATGTATACTCAAGGTTAATTTTTTTTCGAAATATAAATCTATGTGAACATGTCACTTTTAGCGTCAGATTTTATGTAAGTCAAGTGTTTATTGAACCGCCACCTTCATGCTTTACTTGACAATTTATTTTAAAAATGTGAATGCCTCAAATTATTTTATTAGTACATATACTCTTAAAGTGTCACATACTCTTTGTTAATTTATACAGATTTATAGCTAAAATGAATATCTTTATTGTCTAATGTGATTCCTAAATCTCATTTTTTAAGTTAAAATTTTCATGATTCCTATTTTTGTACTATGATATTGAGATTTATTATGTCTTAAATCTTATTAAATTTTGTATTTGTATTTACATATTAATTATATAATTTATATTAAGTAATCTTAGAGGAGCAAAATATTCAAAAATATTTCTCAGTGGAATAATCTTTATAATTGATTAAGGAATGTGAATATTTTTTTATTTAAAAAAGGCCGAAAGTGTGCCTTTTTTGAAAATTTATTTATTTATTATTTCTTAATAAAGATTGATAGTGCCTTTATTAAGAAATATTATTAATTTATTTTTTAAGTACATGTCAACTTTTTGAGATATTACTATTTTTTTAGAAAAGATCGAATGTGTGTTTTTATTTATTTTTTTTGAAATATGATTGAAAATATGTCTTTTGATTTTTTTATGCATATTAATCTTCAATAATTTACATTAGTATTTAAATTGATTCATTTTATTAGATATGGAGATATTTTAAAGATTGAATAAGATGAGTCCAACAATTTACATAATATTATTGGTGAAAGTATCTTGATGAAAATAAAAAAAATGCTTCAAATTGAAGTGCTCATGCTCCCTTCATCAAGAAGAAGAAGGGCCACTTCTTTCCAGGCTCTATTTATTTCGGCTGCAAGTAATGCTCTCCTTGAGTAAACTTCGTTCAGCGGCTAAGTTTGTCTTCAATGACTAGCATTCATCATAAACTCTCTCTCTCTCTCTCTCTCTCTCTCCCCTCTCTCTCTTTTGCGAGGAAGATTAAGATTGAGTGAGGAGAGTCGTAAGAGAAGCTTGAGCACATCAGCTTCGGTTTTGGTAGCAGCGGTGTCTTGTGAGTGAGGGAAAATATTACGTCAGTGCATGCGTAGCTTTCGTCGCGGACTCCAATCTATGACGGCGTGACAGTTGTAGCCAAAAATGGCATAAGGAAAATGGCTATTTTTCGGTTTAGCGCCGACGATGATTTACCTCTCTAAACCTCGGGGAACAAAATATGCGTCGGTATTCTTTCATAATACTCTGTCTGGGGCTTTCGACGAAGAGAATTTCACGAGCTCCCGGTCGATTGACCCACCTCGTCGTTCGATCAGCAGCTTAAGGCTTGGCGAATTTCAAATTGAGATATTACGGTTGGTTACGAGGTATTTTCCATATGCATTGCTGAACTTGAAAGATTTTATGGTTTTCTCTGTTTTTGTCCATTACAATCCATCAGTATGTGTTTCTACGTTTATTTATGGCGTCCCTTTGATTTTATATGGCTACCCTCGTACCTCACCTCTGTCTACCTCCCCGATATTAGAGGCGATTTTGGGCTATTTTTTGTTGATTGTTCGGCCTGTACCCCTGTACTCTCCGAAACCCAACGGTACCTATACTTTCTTGAGATTTTGCATTTTTTGATCCATTTTTCCGTTTGGAGGGCATACTATGGCTAGAATCCATTATGAATCGGGAAGTTGTGTTTTGCGGTTTGGGTGTGTTTATGCGAGAAAATGAATTTCTGTACCTCGTACCTCACCTACCTCTGTCTACCCTCGATATTAGAGACGATTTTGGGCTATTTTTCTTGATTATTCGGTCTGGTTTTTTAGACAATGTTTACTGCTTTTCTGTGGAAGGTAGATTAGAGGTTGTTTGAAAGCTAATTTTGATGCTTGTTTGTAAATGTACTCTCCGAACCCTGTACCTCTGTACCTCTATACTTTCTTGAGATTTTGCATTTTTTTCAGTCCATTTTTCCGTTTGGAGGGCATACTATGGCTAGAATCCGTTATGAATAACTGGGAAGTTGTGTTTTGTCGGTTTGGGTGTGTTCTGTGGAGAAAATGAATATGTACCTCTGTACCTCTGTACCTCTGTACCTCTGTACCTTTGTACCCTCCTGATATTAGAGACGATTTTGGGCTATTTTTGTTGATTGTTCTGCACCTGTACTCTCGAACCCTCTGTACTGTACCTCTACTTTCTTGAGATTTTGTATTTTTTGAGTCCATTTTTCCTTTGGAGGACATCTTCTAGAATCGTATGAATAAGCGGGAAATTGTGTTTTGCCGGTTTGGGTGTGTTCTGTGGAGAAAATGAATTTGTACTTTTGTACCTCTGTACCCATATACCTCTGTACCTCTGTACCTCTGTACCTCTATATCTCTGTACCCTCCTGATATTAGAGATGATTTTGGGTTGTTTTTCTTGATTGGTCGGTCTAGTTTTGAGACAATGTTCTTGCTTTTACGTGAAGTAGATTAGAGATTGTTTGGAAGCTAATTTTGATGCTTGTTTGCAAATGTACTCTCAGACCCTACGTACCTCTATACTTTCTTGAGATTTTGCATTTTTTTCAGTCCAGTTTTCCCGTTTGGAGAGCATACTATGGCTAGAATTTGTTATGAATAACTGGGAAGTTGTGTTTTGCCGGTTTGGGTATGTTCTGTGGAGAAAATGAATGTACTCTGTACCTCGTACCTCGTACCTCACCCTCGATATTAGAGACGATTTTGGGCTATTTTTCTTGATTGTTTAGTCTGGTTTTTGAGACAATCCTTCTGTACCTCTGTACCCCTGTACCTCTGTACCTCTATACCCTCCTAATATTAAGGTGCTTGCAATCCATTATGCTATTAATATTCTGATTACCTTGACTTTATTTTGAAGTTCAGCATGTCTGCAAAAAGGATAACGTCTAGATGCAGGCCGAGTGCCATCAGAGCATTATTTGATAATATTACAGCTCGCTTCACTAGTGAAGTGGCGAAATATCACTGAACCAATTCGTCGATTTCGGGCACTGACTTCGGTTGCCATAACCTCTCTATCTTCTTTGGGACATCAGACGCCTTTTCTTGGGTGGGCAGTGCATTTCTTTCACCCCCGGATGAAGTAGCTGTGATGATGGGGATGCCAAACAAAGGGGAGAAAGTTTTATGACAGAAATCCCCATTGTCACAGTATAGTTCAGTCGATTATAAGAATAAGCTCGAGAAATCGGATAGCTTCGTTCTTGGCGACACGGTTTGTCTGATTGTACATACGTTTTCTTATTTCAAATTTGTTCTTTGCATACCACAACTATAGAGTAGCTTCTAGTTTAATTGCCTACGCTGATAATATTGCAAAATTTGCTTTGAGTACAATTTGAAGCCATTTGGGCCTTCTTAGTGTCCACAATTCAATGGCATTACAAGAAAGATACACACATAGCAGGCGCCTGGCTACATGAGTGGCTTTGTCCCTCTTCTTATGGTATGTTCTGACCCGTCAGTTATGTTTTACTTAATGTGAGCAAGTTAACATGTATAAATATTTCTTCTTGTAGATGCAGGCGGTGAGCACATTATTAGCATTAGGCGCCATTTCGTGCGCCGCGACCCGTATGTTGCGTTGGCCTAAAATAAAGTTCTGAGCGTTGCCTTGATGATTTGGGAGGAGACTGGGACATTAGTTATGTTCGTTCATTTTGGTAGTAATGCATTTACCTATGTTGTTTGTCGTCATATCTATCTTTGGCGTCGCCACTCGAGGACTTATCGAAGAGGAGACTGGCTCATTGAATCATCCTCCTCCCATGAAACTTCCAGAGCTTCGACATCCCCATCGGTGGACATTCTTTGCCATTCTATATCTCTCTCAAATATTCCCCAACCGGTGTGTCCAGCTTGCCTACTACCCCAATCGAAGGATCCTAGATAGGTTATTTGCGTTTGAGGGAGTTGAGTTGTGGCATCTACCATCTGGCGGTGAGAGAGGTGGATGGCATTCATGCAGTTCTATTGAGGGTACCCTTCTGAAGAGTGCTTCCATCCCAGTGAGGGTGGAAGGCTCTTCTGAGGGACCAGGGTATCTTCTCGGGAGACCTTTATAGTGGAAGCCCTCGGGTGGAGTCTTGTGCGAGAAGCTCCAGCGGAAGGGGCTCCCGAGCATACATGTCACCTTCATTGTGCCTTGCGTCGGGTGAAAGGCGGCGGATGAGGAAGAGGAAAAGCTATGTTCTCTCGTTCCCTTCTACGTGATGGCTAAGAGTGGTGGCATTACGATTCCTCCCCACGGCGGAGTGTCGTTAATTTCATGAATAATGTGATACAATAGATGACCGGTTGTTGGTTTCACCTTTCGCGGTGGGCGTCTCGATTTCCTCTGATGAGCCATCAAAGGCTATCGTAGTTGTGGAGAAGCACCAGTCCGAGGTAAGCAGAAGTTCTGATTCTCGAGCTTTAGATGACAATGGATATAGCTTTTACCAATTATTTTTAAATAATTATATTACGGCGGTAGGCGGCTGCACTTCCATCCAGAGATGGCATGCCCCGAGCTCCAACTCATAGGCGGGTGTGTTCCGATTCGGACAAGTAAGTCACCCGTCATCTTCCTCCTTTTCACGATTCAAATGTCATATCATTCTACTTCTATTAATTTATACGCTCAATAAATTACAAAATAACTATTTCGATAATGGGGAGATTTTCGCTGAAAATATTATTATTTCATGAGGCGATTGACGATTCTGATCGGTGTCAGATCACACGTTCATATCGTTAGGCGAGAAGTACTCACACTGATTGTATGTCCCATTCCTTTACATTTCATGCTTACATTGGGTGAGTTACTCCTCCAAAAGTGGTTATGCAATTCATTCTTGATATTCATGTATGTATGTTTTGTTATGACTTATAGATGTTATCTTGCATCCGAGAATTATGCCATGGCTTGCTAAAAAAAAGCAAGATGTATATCATGTCATGACGGTGCATCCAGGCTGCTCTTACTCCCAGTTATCCATACCGGACACTTCTTGTGGGTAATATCAAGCTTGGCGTGTGGTCATTTCATTGCCAAAGCGACACATAAAACCATTCTGCCGGAAATGGTATGCACTCTTCTTGCGGGTTCTCCTGGGGATCTAACTAATACCTTATCCATCTTCTTGTGCAGATTAAATTCCTGGCTCAGGATATCGGCCATTATTTTGACAGCAACCCAGTAAAATGGCGGTGAAGCGGGTTGCAGTCCAACGGTCATTGCGGCATGTTCATTTGCAAATACATGGAGGCATATCGAAGCATAATTTGGGCTGAACGGGGCTGGGACAAAAGATGAATAGATTTAGGGCGACTTTGTTTATGCGATTTTTTTCTTGGCCTCAAAAATAATTAAATAAAATTTGGATGCTTGAGTTGTTCTCACTACATTCTGTTTAGGTAGGGATAATTCATTATTATTTTGGGTTTATGTAGGGATAATTCGTTGTTCTCTGACACATTATTTTAGGCATGTTCATTTGCATTTTGAGCGACTTTCAGTATGACAAATTTTTCAGTTTTTCACTTTACGTAGCACGGTTGTTGGATCATGATAAATCCCAACCAAGCAATAAGGTGGTTACGATGAATTTTAGGAGATTTACGGTATTTGTACTCTGCGGGTTTTGTTTCACTTTGTTGTTCGGATCATGGTAACTAAATCCTCTTGAGGCAATGGTGATTCGATGAATTTTAGGAGATTTCGGTATCTCCACCTCATCTGCCTTTTCTCACCCTCTGTACCTCTCACCTCTGCCCTCACTGCCTGTGTCCTCTTTACCTTTGTACCCTCTTTTGTGCCTTCACACCTCTCTACTCTCTACTGTACCCATCTTCTCATATCATTGGATTTATTTTTTTAAAATACTATATTTTTTTTAATATTTTTAAAAAATTAATTATAAAATATATTTTTCAAATCAAAACATAAATAAAACAAAATAATAATAATAAATAGAATAAATAAAATACAAGCGATGCCAAATAGTCCATAAAATACAAGCGAGATTACTTAATTTCTCTGTTTTGGTTTACTTAATATACATTGTATAAAGTATATATATATATATATATATATATATATATATATATATATATTTTATTTATTGATTATTTTAAAACAAAAAAATGGTAAGATAAAAAAAAGAAGATGCTCCGTCAGCGAAGCGTATTTTCACGTGATTTCATCAAGCTTATTCCTGTGAACATATGATTTATTTAATTCAATGTTAATATTAAATAATTTGAATTTTTAACTTAAAAAAGAGTTAGGAATCAGTTTTAAGCAAATTTTAATTAAATCAAAAATCAAAATATCAATATTAATAAATAAAAATAATTACCTATTTTAATTTCTCATTTACTAATCATCATTTAATTTTTCTAAATTTGTATTATTAGAATCAAAAAATTAATTTTTCAATTTTAATTAAAATCCTCTCGTCGGCAGATAAAACAAATCAATGCACACTCTCTAATTAAAATTTAGAAACATGTTATAACTTAGTATAAAATATATTTTTAAGATATGATATTAAATAGTTTAGTATATAAATAAAAATGAGTAAACAAATATCTATTATTATAAATTTAATTTTTTAAAAAAAATAAAAAATAAAAAACATATCTATTAAAGCTTATATTTGTTTTACATGCATAGTTTCATAACACAAAAAACATAAAATAGACACAGGTTTTAGATGGTTTAGATGACAATAATGCAAATGAATATCTTTCAAAAAAAAATTTTAAGTAACTTTTATTGGTGCGATTCGGTTTCAAGACTTTACTAAAGTTATAAAATGAGCAGAAAAAAATACAAGCATTATGAAAAATGAAAAATGATATTAAAAAATGCCTTCTTGGATAATATCATGCATCAAAATCTCTTGTAATAATATCCATCATCGACTTAGTGCTTGACATATTGGTTGATTGATGAGGTGAATTCGTGGTACAACATCAGTAATGGTACAACATCTTAGTAATGGATGAATGTTTGGCGGCGTCAATGTGAAAATTCCTTACAGAAAACCGGGGCATCATAAGAGAGCGGGCAACCGTGACGCATCCGTTCTCTGACACTCTCGGACTTCACTTTTGTTTCTAAGACAAGAAAATATAATGAATTAAATTTTCTGAAACATAAGTAATAAGACAAGTAGGATAAGTACTTGTGGATTTTTTGGATTTCTCCCAATAAGCCTTGAGCCGTTGAAACACCCTTTGGGCGTCTCTTGATTGGATCCTTCAAACTGTCCCCCTTAGGCGATGGTCTTCCTTCTTAAGCGATCATCAAGCGGTGGAGAATTCCCAATGAGTCCACTTCATCGATAGTAAGAGATGCAAGCATGTAAACCAATCTTATTACCCTGTGCGAGCTAATTTGATATGCATATCGACTTATATGGTTCACGAAAATAATGCCGCGGTTCCATCTCTCTCCGCATGTACCTTATGAACCATCGATGTAGATGTCCCTCTTTGCTCACGGTAGACCACATGAGGAGGTACTTATCCAGGAATCGCACATCATTCGCTAAGAACCTGTCAATGCACAAAGTATGCCCATCATTTCAAATTTCGGCAACTACAAGAAATATCCAGACACATCAAAGTGGACAATCCGGGTTTTGGATGCATTCTTCTTCTAAGTTCCTCACCATACTCCATGGGCCTATATCATCGACCGATAGAGATAATCCCCAACTCCATGCAAAAATTCTTCTTGAACATAAAAGCTTCCTCATTAAAACAAAGCGGCTTAAGAATTAGACTACTCTAACAGAGAACAATTCTTTGTACACTTGAAGTCTTCATCATGTTCATTTTTGTTTCCATCACCTTCCAATCCCAAGAAATAATCATCAACTTGAACTTGTTGAAATACCATGACACACATTTGTGGCCTCACTACTGAGTTGACAAGATGCCCATACAAAATTTATCTTTGTTGAATGCGGTGGACCATTTAAATTTTGTAAAGTTCAGATAGCAAATGATCATGCAAATTGCCCTCCTCTAGCATGGCGGACCAAGCATCCTCAAACTCATCCTCGTGTCACATTTGCTTTGCATGCATAGAATAGCCCATGAACTCTCTTGTTACTAAAGCAATGGACCTTGGAGGGCTTTCTTTGAGATATGCCATTGGCACCTATAATCATGTCGGTAGTACATTCTCGATAGCTCTGCTAGCGATCTTGATCGTAAATATCGTTATAGGATGCACCACCCATCAATAGAAATGTCCGGAATAACCATGTGAATGACTTCGATGGTCTCTTAGAAAAAAGAACTAAGACATTTTGCCAATGATGATTCACTCCAGTGGGGAACACAAGATTATATTTATTGAGTCGTAGTATCAAAATTATTACATCCCAAAATAATCAAATTCAACCCTAGACATACCATTGATCCAAAAAAAACTCACAAGCAAGAATATCCCATTTCCGGCGCTTGTCTTCCTTGAAACATTTGTATTAATTCGTTTATCTTGCAATCCGTGACCTTCTTTCGGATGATATTGAAAGCATCTCTTTTGTGAATCCAATATTCTACCCACCAACTTCCTCGTTAGATAGCGAGCGTCGGTTACTTACTCCATCGTCTTCAAAACTAATGCCTTCTCATCATAGCATCGTCGTGTGAGAAGATCGATCACCGTCTTTGCCAATGAATGATTATGGCTCTCATATATTTTTAACAAATCCACCAGAATGAATCATCACGGACAAGTCACCTGTATGATTTTCTTGAATTTTTTGTTATGGTTTGGATTTGGCATTTTCGACACATTTTCTTCGAATAACTTTGTTCAATTTCATGAATCAGTTTGGTCATGTATCAATACTCCATTCAAATGAAACAACTTGTCATCGCATTTAACAAATTCACTCATAAAACATAGAGTCGACAGGACAAATAGAGTATAGATGAAACAGAGAGTACAAAGAACATAGAGGAATACGTTAGTCAGTATAGACACAAAAAAATACCCAAAAATCGTTGAGCAACCAAATTACAGGAGAATGCAGAGGAAGAGTGCGAGAGGGTATAGAATGCAAAAGAATTACAGTATAGAGAATTACAGAGGTATGGCATGCAGAAGGTATAGAATATAGAAGGTATAGCGTCTAGAGATAGGCGGTATAGAGCAGTCTGAGGAGTGCAGAGGTACAGTATAGAAATTAGAGTGCAGGAGTCTGAGGTGCAGGTGCAGAAATCTCCTAAAATCCGTCAGCACATCATTGCTTCGATTGGGATTTAGTTACCATGATCCAACAGCCTGAAAGTGAAAAAAATTGGAAAAAAATTCTATCTGAAAGACACTGAGAGTACATATGTAAATAAGCACTAAAAAATTAATCAAGCGCCAATTTCCTCGAAGGATTACGAATATGTTTTCTCGAGCAGACAAAAAAATCATGAAAAATAAATATGAATCACGGGTGGTCTGAGAAATAAAAGTGCGAACTCAAGCATGTAAATCTAACTTAAATAAATAAATTATAAACTATCGTCATTTTACATATACAACTCCTTAAAAGTATTAGATCCATTTTATTTACGATATCATTTATTTATCAGCATTTTTAATTCATTCTTTCTTTCTCTTTCTAACTTTCGTCGCAAATAAAAAAATCTGATCCGCAAATGAAGATATTTTAAATTTCTCCATACTCATTCCTTAGCGGTTTGGGCGGTAAAAAAATAGCGTTTAGTCTTACGGCATCATTTTTTGGCCGTTAAGCGTCGCGTCGTCATGCGATTGAGTCCGCGCAAAAAACGCGTACTCGGACGTAATATTTTCCCGTGAGTGAGGCTTGGTTTTCACCTTCCCAGGCATACAGTTTGAATGAGATCGATTACGAGAATACCCAGATAGCGGTGGCCTGTGACAATTTTGGTATTTTGTTGCAACGAAGTTATCCTTAATTTAACAATTTATAGTTATACTCGCACTTCGTCATTGGATAAGTAGGTTTCTTATTCCCTTTACTAGATTTGGACTGGTGTGCAAATTCTACAATTAGCTTAAAATAAAATAACATTCATAGATAGCACATATTTATAAATTTAATATTAAATGCTTATATTTATATAAATCACATGTAAACTTTTCGATAATATATAAAATAATAATATTATTAAGTAAATTATATAAAGTACATGATATATACTTACATTAAAAAAATAATGAATAAATAATTAATTATTTTGCTATGTTTTGATAATTAAAATTTTTTTTATATAATAATAATATATATTTTTTTTTATTGAAAGATGCACGCGTCTCCCCCCACTTTCTTTCCGTGTAAGAAGATTTATAGGACTGAAACTCCGATCGAAACTGAGAAAATGGATTAATTTTGTCCATCCATTCTTCTCTTTTTAAAGTATTCATATTCTACACTCTTTTACTTCTTTCTGCCCTATTTCTTTTGTTCGATTTCTTTTTTTCTATTTCTTTAATATAATCTCCGATCTGCAGAGGCTTTGATTTCATCTTCCTTATTGAGTTTGAATTTCTTTGCTGTGAATCTATTTGAAATAATTAATAATTGCAGGAAATGGCGTCCGTCCAGCGATTGCAATCAGGATTGAAGCAGTTTAAGAAAAAAGGTTACGAGTGCGTTGATAAATTACTCTCTTAATTTTATTTCATTAATTGTAATGTTTCAGGCTCGAATGGTTTCTAAGGAAATGGATTAATTTTGTCCATCCATTTATTTTTCTTTTGGGGATAGAGGCAACAGAATTTGAAGAATATTCTTCTGATGTCATTCATGTTTTTAATTTGAAGAATAAATTAATGTTTTTGATTTTGGAAAATGAAATCCTCTCTCCGCAGCTTCTGACCTTTGCGTGTTCGGATTCACGTGTTTGTCCATCGATATTGTTTAATTTTCAACCTGGGGAGGCCTTTACCATCTGCAACATTGCAATTTTTTTTAGATCTTGTGAATAAATTCAATACAATTTTTTGACTTATTAGTATTGAGTTTCTCATCACTTATTTGGGATTGTGAAAAATATAAATTTGACTTATTATTATATTTTTCTCCAGACTAGATATTGTGCCATTGGTGAATACGCCGTTGTTCACCTCAAGGTATATATATATATTTGAGTTGTATTAAATCCATTGAGTTAATCCAGTTAGTCATAATGCATGATCCTTTGAGCTAGACTTTGTTGAATTAAAAAATGTTCTTTCATCTAAATGTTATCGTTTGCAACTATTTTTTTTAATCAGTGGTTTGAGTTAGCATTGTCATTTACTGCCAACTAAATGATATTTTATATATTAACTGTTTGCGTCAACTCATTCCTAATAAAATTGATTTAAGTTTGATTTTTATTAAAATGAAAAATGATACATATGATTATATGATTAATTTCATACATTTTTCTACATTCTAACAATATTATAAATTACATGTGACAGGTAGAGAATATTATTGTTATTGGTCATAGCCATTGTGGAGGAATCAAAGCGTTCCTCTCTGTTAAAGATGATGACACTATCAACACGTAAGTTTTTTTTTATATAAGATCATATAACTATAATTATAATATTCTTTTATATTTATTATTTAATGCAAGAATGAAATATTAAATTTTATCTCACTATTAAAATTATAATGCAAAGACGGTAGTACATAGCAGGGGTAATGATATGAACCTAATTTCTTGAATGGATCTGGTTGAGGATAGTGGATCTGTTCTGTGTCAATTCTGGTTCTGCTTGGGTTCGATTTCCCTAGTTTGGTCTGATCCGGCTTGGTGGTTCAATGAGTTGACTCAGGTGAATCGAACCTGGATGGAGAGTGTTGGGAGGTTTTGGTGCTTTTAATTGGATTTAAGCTTTGACTCAGTCGTTAGATCTAATCACTTGGATTGAGTGCTTCTTGAATTGATCCTTGAACTCGGATTAAACGGTTTGGATCGCCTTGATCAGTATTTGATCAAGCGGTTCTTGATTGCTTCTGATTTAATGGATTACAGGTGCTGGTTTCTCCGCGGTTTGATTTCTGGATTGAATCTGAGCTTTTGATTGAATTCTTCTTGGCGATTAATCGTTTGAAAAGACTAACACTTTGCTTTGTTTTGTTTTGTTTATTTTTCGAGTCGAGGCGCTCAGAGGAATTAGAGCTGGGCGGGATCGGAGGAGCAGGTTTCTCCGATGGAAGGCGGTGGTTTCCGGCGAGAAAAACCTAGAAGAAGCTAGCAGGAGGACGAGACGAAGGAGGAGACTGAAGGAGATAAGTGCTTTCTTAAACTCTTGATCATCCCTTCTGTTTGGCTTTTGATCTCTATTTATAGTTTTCTAATTGCTCTTCTAGAATGTTCATCTGCTATGCCTAGATTATTTTTTTACTAAGTGGATCCACGGTTCTTTTTTTGTTATGGGTGTATTTATATGTTGATGTGTCCACGGCTTTCTTGAGGTGCACTCATGTTACGTTGTTGGTAATTCTTTGATTTTGGAAGGATCTATAGTCGGTGGTCCTTTGTGGTGATACTTTGGTATTTAAATCTTTGACTTGTTGCCATTCGATCCTTGGATTACGGTGTTATTCAATATGTTGTATATTATTGTAATACTTGTAGTTGTTTATGCTCGATTTAGTAATCTTGTAATATTGTCTTCTGTTATCATCGTGATCTGTATATATTATCGAATCATTTGTGGCCTTTTCTTCCTTACAGTCATTTATTATTGTAATTCTTATTGTTGTATGTGATAATTTGATACTTAGAGGATTTGGGATCATATCATTACTCCCCTCCTCACCTTGACCTTGCCCTCAGGTCACCATTAAGCACCCTTTTACGATTCACGAATTCATATAAGATCCTCACTTTATAGCAATCCTTTCCACGACTTCTCATTACCTTTGTAATGTTTGTATTGTTTGTCTTCTTTGAATTCTTTGTGGCCATTTATTTGATATTGTAGTTGCAGCTGTGGGAATTCACTTGAACTGGACTTATTTATTGGATAGGTATGTGTAATGAGCTTTGGTTATTCTCTATATATAAGGGAATAGCTTATTGGTAATTTGCTAGAGTAGGCTATGTAAGGATGTGTTATCGAAAACACTAAGCTATATAGGATATAGGTGGCTAATTATGTATACTTGATAGATATGCTTTCTTAGCACAGGTTAAATGGTTGATACATGAAGCTTGTTTCTCTGTTTCTTCTTGTATCCATTGGTTGTCGGTGATTATCATGTTGCGATTGATGTTCTTTGGTCATCATTGGTACCATTAATCTGATAACTTGGACTTCTGATATATATGCTCTTATTCTCATCCAATTGAAGCATAAGCCTCTTCTTTTCGTCTTCTATTTGAGTTCTTGATAAATTCGAATTGATATTTGTTTATGTTATTTGTGTTGAGTGGCATTTGTGGGAGGCTGATAAGGTAGTTGGAGCACTCGATATTCTTTGTTTAATTCTTGGAGTGTCTTTATTTTCATGCATTTCATTTCATCGACAATCATCTTCCATTAGCTTTGAAATACATTCTGAGGAAGAAGGTTGTAGGGCTCTTACTTTTTAATTTGGTCTACGATTCAAAGCGACTTTGTAGCAATTCATGTGGAATGTAGCTAGGTCTTCAAATGCATTATAAAAATGTTGCATTGTGGTTTCTTTGTTGAAGCTTAGTTCTCCTCTTAAATCTCGTAGAGGAAGGGCCAAATCTTTGCATAATTTGTTCTTTGAGCTGTGGCCAAGCAATTGTTTATTTACTTGCATCCATTAATATCAAGCGGTCCATCCATGTATATTGAGGATATTAAAATTTGATCCTCACGAGTTATATCTTGAAAAAAGCGCTTTCACTTTAAAGAGCCATCCTCTAGGGTCTTCTCCGGGCATATCTATTTTAAGAGGTATTGACATGGGTGTGTTATGTGGTGTTTGGAGAATAGGATTACGAAGGGAATACACACGAATTTGGGTTATTTTTCCAATCATTTCTATGGCGGTCAATCTTTTGATATTTGGTCATGTAGTGGAGGTCATTTCTCTTCTTGTTTTGTTTAATCACTAACATTCTTCTAATATTTTTGATGTATTTCTTATACGCCATTGTTAGGGTTGTGGTAATCAATGATATGAACTAATTTCTTGAATGGATGGTTGAGGATAGTGGATGCGATTACATTCTGTGCAGTTACGCTTGGGTTCGATTTCCACAGTTTTTAATTACGTCCGACTTGGCAGGTGGTTCAATGAGTTGACTCAGAGTGAATCGAACAGGCGAGTGGAGAGTGTTGGAGGGTTTTTGGGTGCTACGATCCGTTGGATTTAGCCTTTGACTCGATCGTTGGATCTAATCACTTGGATTGAGTGCTTCTTGAATTGATCCTTGAACCGTCGGATTAAACTGGTTTCGGATCTGCCCTTGGATCTGGTATTTGATCAAGCGATTCTTGATTGCTTCTGATTTAATGGATTAGTCTTCTGACGGTTTGATTTGGATTGAATACGAGCTTTTGATTGA
>JAKCPB010002028.1:0-32527 GCA_021442155.1 Cymbidium sinense | reverse complement strand
GAGAGATCGAGGATATGATGGTGGATCACATTACTTCGAGAGGTCGGGGGTGGATTACGATGGAAGCCAGACAAATTGAAAAAGAGCGAGCGATATGACTTCTTATGGAACTATGTCTTTACAGTAAAGAAGGTTCTAGTTATCTAGGGTCTTTGCTTTGCTCTATGCGTGCTCATTTTTGATTTATGTCATCGGTTGTTTCTTAGAAAACTTGGTGTGTTACTTAGTTGATGAAATTAAAAAAAAATGAAATGTTGAATCCAAATTTGTTCTCTGTTAAAAAAAAACCAAAACCCTAAACCCTAAACTAAAACCTAAACCCTTGACCTAAAACCTAATTCTACACCGTAAACCCTAAACCCTAAAAACCCCAAACCATAAATCCTAAATCGTAAAACACTAAACCCAAAAACCTAAACCCTAAACCCTAAACCCTACACCCTAAAATATAAACCCTAAACTCTAAACCCTCAACTCACCCTAAACACTAAACCCTAATAAGCTAAAAAAAGCTAAACCTAAATTAAATATAATCTAAAAATGCAATAAATAAAAGAACATAAACCAAAATAAAATAAAATAATGAAATATAATCAAAACCTAAACTAAAACCTAAACATAAACCTAACCCTAAAAAGAAACTAAAATAAAAAATAAAAATTAAATTAAAAATTAATAAATATAAACCTAAACTAAACTAAAAAAAAAAACCTAAATAAAATAAAAACTAAACCTAAAATAAAATAAAATAAAATAAAAAACTAAAATAAACCTAACCTAAAAAATAAACCTAAAATAAAACCTAAAATAAATTAAAAAAATATAACCTAAACCTTAAACCTAAAATATTTTAAGTCTAAACCTAAACCTAAACCCCAAATAAAATAAAATAAACTAAAAATAAACCTAAACCTAGACTAAAAAAGATAACCTAAAATAAAAACCTAAAACTTAGACCTAAAAAAATAAAATAAAAACATAAACCTAAAGCTAAAAATAAAATATAAAACCTAAACCTAAAAAGAAAAAATTAAACCTAAACTTAAAAAAAAAATAAAAAAAAAATTGAACTAAAAAATAAACTTAAACCTGAGCCTAAACCTGAAAAATAAACTAAAATAAAAACTTAAATAAAATAAATAGATTAAACTAAATAAAAATAAAAATAAACATAAATAAAAATAAAAATAAAATAAACTAAAATAAATAAAAAATAAACTAAACAAACCTAAACCTACTAGTTTACTTAATTAAAATTAAATAACCCTAAAATCTAGTAAAGCTTAACTTAAACCTAAACCCTAAGAATGGGTAGAGAACCTTGGCCAGCGGGAACATCACTCTCAAACAGGCTTAGTCTAGATCTAGCAATGGAGGTGAAGGTTGCTCGTGGTGGTGGGGCGGAGGTGCTAGTGGATATAAAGGTAGTGGTGAGTAGTGGTGATTATGGGGTGGGAGGAGTAGGAGAGGTTCTGGTGGTAGTGGCGGTGGGAGATCGGGATATGATGGGGTCTAGCTAGTCGAGAGGTCGAGTGTTTCTAATGGGAAGCGGAGAAGCGTAGAATGGCCAATCTGTCTGCTGTTTACTATGCCTTTATGATTCTAGTTATCTAGGGTCTTTGATTTACTCCATGCGAGCTCATTTTTTATCTATGTTGTTGATTGTCTCTTAGAAAACTTGGTGTGTTACTTGGTTAATGAAATAAAAAAAAGAAATGTTTAATCTAAATTTGTCCTCTATTAAAAAAAAACAAAAACCCTAAACCCTAAACCCTAAACCCTAAACTAAAACTTGAACCCTAGACCTAAAACCTAAACCCTAAACCCTAAACCCTAAAAACCCCAAACCCTAAACCATAAATCATAAAATTCTAAACCATAAACCCAAAAACCTAAACCCTAAACCCTAGACCCTAAACCCTACACCCCAAACCTTAAACACTAAACCTTAAACCCTTAACTAACCCAAAAAAGCAAAAAAGCTAAGCCTAAACAAAATAAAACCTAAAAATAAAATAAATAAAGAAACCTAAACCAAAATAAAATAAAAACCTAAACTAAAACCTAAACCTAAAAAGAAACTAAAGTAAAAAATAAAAACTAAACTGAAATAAAATAAATGAAAATCTAAATAAACTAAAAAATAAAAAACCTAATAAAAACTATACTTAAAATAAAAATAAAATAAACCAAAAATAAAAGAAAATAAAAATTAAATAAAAACTTAAACCTATAAAAATTAACCTAAAACTAAATAAAAAAAAAACCAAACCATAAATATACTAAACCTAAACCTAAACCTAAATCATAAATATAATAAAATAAACTAAAAATAAACCAAAACCTAAACTAAAAAAATAAAACCTAAAATTAAACATAAACCTAAAAAAATAAAATAAAAACCTAAACCTAAACCTAAAAATAAAGAATAAAACCTAAACCTAAAAATAAAATAAAATAAAAACTAAACTAAGAAATAAACCTAAACTTAAACGAAAACCTTAAAAATGAACTAAAATAAAAAACCTAAACTAAAATAAATAAACCTAAAATAAATAAACTAAACTAAATAGAAATAAAATAAACCTAAATAAAATAAAAAATAATAAGACTAAAATAAATAAAAGTAAGATAAATAAACTAAATAAACCTATACTGCTAACTTACTTAAATTTTAAAATAAAGTTAAGGTTTAAAAATTTTAAAAAAAGCCCTAACCCTAAACCTAAACCCTAAACTCTAAATCTTAAACTCGAACCCTACAATCCTAAACCTTAAACCCTAAACCTTTAAAGCCTAGACCCTAAAGCCTAAACCCTAAACTCTAAAGACTAGACCCTGGCCCTGACCCTAAATCCTGGGCTACACTCTAACCCAAAACCCTAAAGCCCTAAAACCACAAACCTAAACCTAATCTAAATAAAACCTAAAAATATGATAAATAAGGAGCTAAACATAAATAAAATAAAATAATAAAATGGAATGGGTTACACTAAAACCTAAACCTAAACCAAACATAAACCTAAACCTAAACTTGAAAAGAAAATAATTTAAAATTAAACTATACTAAAATAAAATAAATAAAACCTAAATGAACTAGAAAAATAAAATAAACCTAAAATAAAACCTTAATAAAATATAAACTAAATGGAAAATAAAATAAAATAAAATAAAACTAAATTAAAACCTAAACCTAAAACTAAACCCCAAACAAAAAAAACTAAATCTAAAATAAATAAAATAAAATAAAAACTTAAACTTAAACTAAAATAAACAAAACTAAAATAAATGAAACCTAAACCTAAACCTAAAATAAACATAAACCCTAAACTAAATAAAATAAAATAAGCTAAAAAATAAACCTAAACATAAACAATAAATAAAACCTAAAATAGAAAGCTAAAACCTAAACCTTAAAAAAAAATAAACCTAAGCCAAAAATAAAATAAAAATAAAACTAAATCAAAAATAAACATAAACTTAAACCTAAACCTAAAATTAAAAGAATAAAAAGGGATAAACTAAGATAAATAATCTAAACTAAATAAAATAAAAAATAAACTTAAATAAAAATAAAAAATAAAATAAACTAAAATAAATATAAACTAAATAAACCTAAATCTACCATTTAGTTAATTTTCTTTAAAAAACACAAACCCTAAACCCTAAACCCTACTGACCCTACCCTAACCTGGCACTAAACCACTGACAAACCCTAAACTCTAAACCTGGACACTAACCCTAACACTGACACTAAACCCTCAAAGGCCTAGCATGAGCCTGACCCTGGACCACTAAACACTCTCTAAGTTAACCCAACCTAAACTGTCTCTAAACCCTAAACCCTACCACTACACAAAACTTAAAACCTAAACCTACAAAAAAATAAATGAGACTTTAATAAAATAAAATTAAACTTAAAATTAAAATAAAATAAAACTAAATAAAAAACCTAAAAGAAATAAAATAAACAAAATAAACTAAAATGAATAGAACTTAAACCTAAAATAAAGAAAACCTAAACATAAACCTAAACTAAATAAAATAAAATAAGCTAAAAAATAAACCTAAATCTAAACTAAAAAGAAAACATAAAAGAAACATAAACCTAAAAAAATAAAATAAAACCTAAACCTAAACCAAAAATAAAGAATAAAATCTAAACCTAAAAGAAAATAAATAAAAATAAATAAAAAACTAAACTAAGAAATAAAAACCTAAACCTAAAAAAATTAACTAAAATAAAAAAACCTAAACAAAATAAATAAACCTAAAATAAATAAACTAAATAAAATAAAAATAAAAATAAACCTAAATAAAAATAAAAAATCAAACAAACCAAAATAAATAAAAAGTAAACTAAATAAACATAAACCTACTAGTTTACTTAATTTTAAAAAATAAAAAAATTTAAAAAAATTAAAATTAAGTAAACATAAAAACTATCGACCTAAACCTAAACATAAAAATAAAATAATTTTAAAAATAAAAACTATACTAAAATAAAATAAATAAAAACCTAAACTAAACTAAAAAAATAAAATAAACCTAAAAATAAAAAACCTTAATAAAATATAAACTAAAGGCAAAATAAAAGTAAAATAAACCTAAAATAAAATAAAATTGAAACTAATGAAACCCTAAATAATAAAAAACCTAAACCCTAAACTAAAAAAAATCTAAACCTAAAATAAATAAAATAAAATAAAACTATACCTAAACAAAATAAATTAAAGTAAAATAAATGAAACTTAAACCTAAACCTAAACCCTAAACTAAATAAAAAATAAACTAAAATGCAAAACATAAACTAAAAAAATAAAACCTAAAATTAACCTAAAATAAAAGATAAAACCTAAACCTAAAAAAATAAAATAAAATTTAAACCTAAACCTAAAAATATAAAATAAAACCTAAGCCAAAAAATAAAATAAAAATTAAACTTAACTAAAAAATAAATAGAAAAATAAAGCTAAACCTAAACTTAAAATTGTTGAGCTAAACTAAAATAAATAATATAAACTAAATCAAGATAAATAAGAAACTTAAATAAAATAAAGTAAAGAAAATAATAAATAAAAAATAAACCTGATTCTACTGGTTTGTTTGATTTAAAGAAAACACTAAATTCTAAACCCTTGACCTCCCTGTGCACGACACTACCCTAAACCCTAAACCCAGTTCCATAAACCTAAACTCCAGGCCCTACCCTAAAACCCTAAACCATAAACCATAACCATAATACATGCCTAAACCCTAAAGCCTAAAGCCCAAGCCCTAGACCCTTAACTAACCCTTAACACTAAGTTAACACAAAATCCTAAACCCTAAAAACCCTAAACCTTAAACCTTAAACTCTAAACCCTAAACCCTAAACCCTACCTTAAAATTGAAAACCTAAACCTAACCCTAAAGATAAAATGATAAAATAAAAATAAAATAAAATAAAGAAAGAAAAAACTTCACTTAAAAAAAATAAACCTAAGAGTAAAAAACTTTAATATAATAAAAATAAAGGTAAAATAAAAATAAAGTACACCTAAAACATAATAAAATAAAAACTAAATAAACCTAAACCTAAAAAAAATGTAGAAAAAACCTAAAAAAAGTAAAAATAAAATCTAAACCCTAAATTAAAAAAATAGCCTATACCTAAAATAAAAATAAAATAAAGAAAATAAACTAAATTAAATAAAACTTAAACCTAAAATAAGGTAAACCTAAACTAAATAAAATAAAATAAACTAAAAATAAACCTAAACCTAAACTAAAAAAAAAACCAAAAAATAAACCTAAAATAAAAAACTAAAACCTAAACCTAAAAAAATAAAATAAAAAATTTAAACTAAAATAAAAAAATAAACCTAAACCTAAAAAATAAAATAAAATAAAACTCAACTAAAAATAAACCTAAACCTAAAAAAAGAAACCTAAACTAAAAGATGAACTAAAATAAAACACGGACTAAAATAAATAAACCTAAAATAAATAAGATAAAATAAAATAAACATAAATGAAAAAATAAAATAAATTCAATTAAATAAAAATCAACTAAATAAACTAAATAAACTTAAACCTATTTGTTTACTTAATTTTTTCTAATAAAAACCCTAAAACATAAATTCTAACCCTAAACGCTAAACCCTAGAACTAACCCTAAACCCTAAACCATAAACCTACAACCCTAAACCCTAAACCCTAAAAAACCCTAAACCCTAAACCCTAAAAGCATAAACCCAAAAGCCCTAAACCCTAAACCATAAACAATACACCCTAAACCCTAAACCATAAACCGTAGCCCTAAACACTAAACCCTAAACCAAAAACCCTAAACTTAAAGTAACTAAATAAATTAAAACATAAACCTAAACCCTAAACCATAATAAACCTAAGCCAAACCTAAATCCTAAGAATGGGTAGAACCTTGACGGGTGGAACAACATCATCAAACAAGCTCAGTCTAAATCTGGCGATGGAAGCAAAGGCAGGGGCGGCGACTATCGCATTGGTGGTGGGGGAACTAGAGGTGCTGGTGGATATGGTGGTGGTGGTCAGAGTAGTGGTGGTTATATAGGCGGGAGGAGCGACGGAGGTTACAGCTGTGGTGGTGGTGGAGGGAGAGATCGGGGATATGATGGTGGATCCTGCTACTCGAGAGGTCAGGGTGGTTCTGATGGGAACTAGAGAAACTGAAGAATGACCAATCTGATTTGCAGCTTATGGAGCTGTACCTTTACAGTAAATATAGTTCTAGTTATCTACGATCTTTGATTTGCTCTAAGGGTGCTCATTTTAGATCTATGTCATCGCGTGTCTCTTAGAATACTTGGTGTGTTACTTGGTTGATTTAATCAAAAAATAATGTTGAATCTAAATTTGTTCTGTGTTAAAAAAAAAAACCAAAAACCCTAAACCCTAAACTAAAACTTGAACCCTAGATGTAAAACCTAAACCCTAAACCCTAAACACTAAACCCTAAAAACCCCAAACCATAAACCATAAACTATGAAACTCTAAACCCGAAAACCTAAACCCTAAATTATAAACCTTACACCCTACACCCCAAACCTAAAACCCTAAAGTAACCCTAAACCCTAAACCATAAACCTTAAACCATAAACCCTAAAATGCTAAAAAGCTAAACCTAAACTAAATAAAACCTAAAAATAAAATAAATAAAAGAACCCAAACCAAAATAAAATAAAAAAATAATATAAAATGATAACCTAAATTAAAACCTAAACCTAAACCTAAACCTAAAAAGAAACTAAAATAAAAAAATAAAAAGTAAGTTAAAATAAAATAAATAATAACCTAAACTAAACTAAAAAATAAAAAACCTAAATATATTAAATGCTAAACCTAAAATAAAAATAAAATAGATTGAAAATAAAATAAAATAAAAACTAAATAAAAACTAAAACCTAAAAAATAAACCTAAAAATAAATAAAAAATAAAACATAAACCCTAAACTTAAAATATACTAAACTTATACCTAAAACTAAACCTTAAATAAAATAAAATAATCTAAAAATAAACCTATAACAAAATAAAAAAATAAAACCTAAAAATAAACCTAAAATAAAAATCAAAAACCTTAACCAAATAAAAAAAATAAAAATGCAAACCTAAACCTAAAAATAAAAAATAAAACCTAAACTTAAAAAATTAAATAAAAATAAAACTCAACTAAAAAATAAACTATAAGCTAAAGCTAAACTTAAAATAAAAAAATAAACTAAAATAAAAACTTAAACTAAAATAAATAAAATAAAATAAACATACAGCTAAACTAAAATAAACTAAAGTAAAATAAATGAAACCTAAACCTAAACTTAAAACTTAAACTAAATAAAAAAAAAACTAAAAATATACCTAAATGTAAACTAAAAAAGTAAAACCTAAAAATTGACCTAAAATAAAAAGATAAAACCTAAACCTAATAAAATAAAATAAAATCTAAATCTAAACCTAAAAATATAAAATAAAACCTAAGCCAAAAATTAAAATAAAAACTAAACTAAACTAAAAAATAAACATAAAAATATAGCTAAACCTAAACTTAAAATTAAATGCTAATAAAGCTAAACTAAATAAATAATGTAAACTAAATCAAAATAAAAATAAACTTATAAAAATAAAGTAAAATAAATAAATGATAAATAAACTAAATAAACATAATTCTACTGGTTTAATTTAAAAAAACACTAAACTCTACCCTAAACCATTGACCTACCTACACTCCCTATCCTAAACCACACCATACCCTAAACTCCAAACCCTAAACCCTATAACCCAAACCCTAAACCAAAACTAACCACTAAACCTAAACCACAAGCCTAAGCCTGACCTGGACCCTAACTAACCCCCCACTAAGTTAACACTAAATCCTAAACCCTAAAAATCCTAAACCATAAACCCTAAACTCTAAACCCTAAACCCTAAACCCTAAACCTTAAAAATTGAAAAACTTAAACATAAACCTAAAAATAAAATAAAATAAAAAATAAAAATAAATTAAAATAAAATAAAGAAAAACCAAAACTTCACTTAAAAAAATAAACCTAAGAATAAAAAACTTTAATATAATAAAAATAATGGTAAAATAAAACCTAAAACATAATAAAATAAAAACTAAATAAACCTAAACCTAAAAAAATGTAGAAAAAACCTAAAAAAAGTAAAAATAAAATCAAAACCCTAAATTAAAAAAAAAACCCTATACCTAAAATAAAAATAAAATAAACAAAATAAACTAAATTAAATAAAACTTAAACCTAAAATAAGGTAAACCTAAACTAAATAAAATAAAATAAACTAAAAATAAACCTAAACCTAAACTAAAAAATAAAACCTAAAAATAAACCTAAAATTAAAAACTAATACCTAAACCTAAAAAAATAAAATAAAAATGTAAACCTAAACCTAAAATTAAAAAATAAAACCTAAACCTAAAAAATAAAATAAAAATAAAACTCAACTAAAAAATAAACCTAAACCTAAACCAAAACCTAAACTAAAAGAATGAACTAAAATAAAAAAGCCTGAACTAAAATAAATAAACCTAAAATAAATAAAATAAAAATAAAAATAAACATAAATGAAAAAATAAAATAAATTCAAATAAATAAAATCAACTAAATAAACTAAATAAACATAAACCTATTAGTTTACTTAATGTTTTCTAATAAAAACCCTAAAACTTAAATTCTAACCTTAAACTCTAAACCCTAAACTAACCCTAAACCTAAAACCCTAAACCCTAAAAAACCCTAAACCCTAAACCCTAAAGGCATAAACCCAAAAGCCCTAAACCCTAAACCATAAATAATACACCCTAAACCCTAAACCATAAACCGTAGCCCTGAACACTAAACCCTAAACCCAAAACCCTAAACCTAAAGTAACTAAATAAATTAAAACATAAACCTAAACCCTAAAACATAATAAACCTAAACCAAACCGAAACCCTAAGAATGGGTAGAACCTTGACGGGTAGAACAAGATCGTCAAAACAGCTCGTCTAAATCATGGAAGCAAAGGCGGCTCTCGCATTGGTGGTGGGGAACTAGAGGTGCTGGTGGATATGGTGGTGGTGGTCAAAGTAGTGGTGGTTATATAGGGGAGGGAGCCAGGAGGTTCTGACCCGTGGTGGTGGCGGAGGAGAGATCGGGATATGATGGTGGATCCTTCTACTGAGAGGTCGGTGGTTCGATGGGGAAGCGAAGAATGACCAATCCGATTTCTTTATGAGTACCTTCTGATAAATATAGTTCTAGTTATCTACGGTCTTTGATTTGCTCTAAGTGTGCTCATTTTAGATCTATGTCATCGCTTGTCTCTTAGAATACTTGGTGTGTTACTTGGTTGATGAAATCAAAAAACAATGTTGAATCTAAATTTATTCTCTGTTAAAAAAACCAAAACCCTAAACCCTAAACTAAAACTTGAACCCTACATGTAAAACCTAAACCCTAAACCCTAAACACTAAACCCTAAAAACCCCAAACCATAAACCCTAAACTATGAAACTCTAAACCCGAAAACCTAAACCCTAAACTATAAACCTTACACCCTACACCCCAAACCTAAAACCCTAAAGTAACCCTAAACCCTAAACCATAAACCTTAAACCGTAAACCCTAAAATGCTAAAAAGCAAAACTAAACTAAATAAAACCTAAAATAAAATAAATAAAAGAACCCAAACCAAAATAAAATAAAAAATAATATAAGATGATAACCTAAATTAAAACTAAACCTAAACCTAAACCTAAAAGAAACTAAAATAAAAATAAAAGTGTTAAAATAAAATAAATAATAACCTAAACTAAACTAAAATAAAACCTAAAATATTAAATGCTAAACCTAAAATAAAATAAAAGATGAAAATAAAATAAAATAAAACTAAATAAAACTAAAACCTAAAAATAAACTTAAAATAAATAAAATAAACATAAACCCTAAACTTAAGATATACTAAACTTATACCTAAAACTAAACCTTAAATAAAATAAAATTTAAAATAAACCTATAACAAACTAAAAAAAACCTAAAATAAACCTAAAATAAAAAAAAACCAACCTAAAAAATAAAATGCAAACCTAAACCTAAAAATAAAAATAAAACCTAAACTTAAAATTAAATAAAATAAAACTCAACTAAAAATAAATTGTAAGCTAAAGAAACTTAAAATAAAAAATAAACTAAAATAAAACTTAAACTAAAATAAATAAAATAAAATAAACATCATTAAAGAAATAAAAAAGTAAATAAATGAAACCTAAACCTAAAAACTAAAATAAAATAAAAAAAAATAAACTAAAATATTCCTAAAGCGTAAAACTAAAAATAAAACCTAAAATTGACCTAAAAGATGATAAACCTAAACCTAATAAAATAATAAAATCTAAACCTAAACCTAAAAATATAAAATAAAACTAAAAAAAAAATAAAACTAAAACTAAAATAAACTAAAAATATAGCTATACTAAACCTAAACTTAAAATTAAAGGCATATACTAAATAATAATGTAAACTAATCAAAATAAAATAAACTTAAATAAAATAAAGTAAAATAAATAAATAAATAAAAAACCTAATTCTACTGGTTTGGATTAAAAAACACTACTCTGGGCCCTAACCCTGCCCACACTCACCTACCCTACCCTACCCCTGCATATACCCTCAGACTCCAGACCCAAACTAATGACCTGGGCCAGACCATGACCATAACACTAAACCCTGAGGCTGAAAGCCTGAGCCATGGACCATCTGACCCCACCTGGGTTAACACTATCCTACCCTAAAATCCTACCATAAACCCTACTCTAGGCCAAACCCTAAACCCTACCTTAAAGGTTGAAAACCTGACATAAACCTAAAAATAAAGATAAAATAAAATAAAAACTAATAAAATAAAGAAACCAAACTTCATAAAAAATAAACCTAAGAATAAAACTTTATATAATAAAAATGATATGGAAATAAAAATAAAGTACCTAACATAATAAAATAAAACTAAATAAACTAAACCTAAAATGGAAAACCTAAAAGTAAAATAAAATCTAAACCCTAAATAAAACCCTATACCTAAGATAAAATAAAATAAAAAATAAACTAAATTAAATAAAACTTAAACCTAAAATAAGATTAAACTAAATAAAATAAAATAAACTAAAAATAAACCTAAACTAAACTAAAATAAAACCTAAAATAAACCTAAAATTAAAACTAATACCTAAACCTAAAATAAAATAAAAAATGTAAACCTAAACCTAAATTAAAATAAACCTAAACCTAAAATAAAATAAAATAAACTCAACTAAAAATAAACTAAAATAAACCAAACCTAAACTAAAGATGAACTAAAATAAAGCACGGAACTAAAATAAATAAACCTAAAATAAATAAAATAAAAATAAAATAAACATAAATGAAAATAAAATAAATTCAAATAAATAAAAAACTAAATAAACTAAATAAACTTAAACCTATTAGTTTACTTAATGTTTTCTAATAAAAACCCTAAAACTTAAATTCTAACCTTAAATGCTAAACCCTAAACTAACCCTAAACCCTAAACCATAAACCTACAACCCTAATCCCTAAAAAACCCTAAACCCTAAACCCTAAAGGCATAAACCCAAAGCCTACCCTAAAATAAATAATACACTAAAACCCTACCATAAACCTAGCCACAACACTAAACCCTAAACAAAACCCTAAACTAAAGCTAAATAAATTAAAACATAAACCTAAACCCTAAAACATAATAAACCTAAAAACCTAAACCCAGAAGAATGGGTAGAACCTGATAGAACAACATCGTCAAACAGGCTCAGTCTAAATCTGGCGATGGAAGCAAAGGCGCGCATGGTGGTGTGGGAACTAAGTCTGGTGGATATGGTGGTGGTGGTTAGTGGTGGTATATATAGGCGGGAGGAGCGGAGGTTTCAAGTGGTGGTGGGAGGAGAAATCGGGATATGATGGTGGATCCTTCTCGAGGAGGGAGTAGTTCGAGGGAACTAGAGCGAAGAATGACCAATCCGATTTGCTACTTATGGGCTGTGCCTTCTGATAAATATAGTTCTAGTTATCTGCAGTCTTTGATTTTCTCTAAGTGTGCTCATTTTAGATCTATGTCATCTTGTCTCTTAGAATACTTGGTGTGTGTTACTTGGTTGATGAAATCAACAATGTTGAATCTAAATTTATTCTCGTTAAACCAAAACCCAAAACCTAAACTAAAACTTGAACCCTACATGTAAAACCTAAACCCTAAACCCTAAACACTAAACCCTAAAAACCCTAAACCATAAACCCTAAACTTTGAAACTAGATAAACCTAAACATATCGGTTTACTTTGAAACTAAATCAACATAAATAAAAAAATAAAATTAACTAAAATAAATAAGATAAACTAGATAAACCTAAACCTATGGGTTTAAAACCCTAAACCTAAACCCAAAATCTTAATCCCTAAACACAACCCTACCCTAGTAACTTAAAAATCTTAAACCTAAATCTGGCCCTAAACCCTCTCCCTTAAACCTTAAATCCTAACCTACCTTAAGCCCCAGATCCTAAACCTAAACCTGTAACCAAATAAATTACAAAATAAACTAAACACTAAAACCAAATACACTAAAATAAAGACCTAAATAAAATAAAACTAAACCTAAAATAATAAATAAACCTAAAATAAAATAAAACTAAATAACAACCTAAACCTAACGATAAACCTAAAATAAAACCTAAAAACCCTTGACCCAAATTAAGAAAATAAAACTAAACCTAAGATAAAAAATAAAGTAAACTAAACCTAAAATGAAAATAAATAAAACTAAACCTAAACCTAAAATAAAATAAACATAAACCTAAACTAGATAAATAAAATAAATAAAATAAACCTGGACCTAAACTTAAAATAAAACCTAAAAATAAACATAAAATAAAACCTAAAACTTAACACAAAATAAGAAAATAAAACCTAAACTTAAACTTAAAATAAAAATAAAACTACCACAAAAATAAAATAAAATAAAACTAAACTAAAAAAATAAATAAACCTAAACTTAAAACTAAAAATAAACAAATAGAAAATATAAAAACTAAATAAATAAACTAAATAAATAAAAAATAAAAATAAACCTAAATCATAATAAAAAAATAAATAAACTAAAATAAATAAAACTAAATTAAATAAACCTAAATTTTAAATTTCAAAATAAAAAAATAAAATAAAGGAAAGATCTCTAACTACCCAAACTACCTAGAGCTTTGACCTACCCAGCTCCACAAAAACCCTAAACCTACTCTATAACTCAAAGCTAACTGAGAGATCCTGAGCCCTGATCTAAACTCCAAAACCCTAAATGTTGGACCCTAATACTATCAAACCCTACCAGGCCACACAAACCCTAAGGCCATACTATTAAACCTAAACCCTGAGCCACCTAACCCTCCGGCCCTAAACCTCCTGGACCCAAATTAAACTCCCTAACTATAACTGAGGCCACTCTCTGACCTCCTCACACCTACTGACCCTCCACTAAAGCTGGCCCTGGGCCACCTCACTACCCTGGCCTAAACCTGGGCCTACCCTAAACTACCCTAAAATAAACTGATCCTTATAAACCTAAAACTAAATAAATAAATTTTAATCAATAAGATAAAATAAAATAAAATAAAACATAAACTAAAACCTAAACTAAACCTAAACTTCATAAAGATAAAATGAAATAAGAACTAAATTAAGATAAAATAAACCTAAACTAAAAAATTAAAACCTAAATAAAATAAGCTAAAATAAATAAAATAAAATAAATAAAACCTCAACCTAAAAAATAAAGATGATAACAAATAAGATAATCATTAAAAATAAAAAACCTACCTCAAATAAAATAAATAAAACCTAAACTAAAATAAACTAAACTAAAATTAATAAAACCTACATAAACTAAACTAAACTGAGCCTAAAACTAAATGATTAAATAAACTAAAAACCTAAACCTAATCTAAAAAATAAAACCTAAAATAAACCTAAACTAAAACCTAACTAACCTAAATAAATAAAATGAAACCTAAAAGACCTAAACCTACTAAAACCTAAAATAAACTAAATTAACCTAAACTAAAATAAATAAATAAACTAAATAAAATAAAATACTAAATAAAACTAAATGACCTAAACTAATGGTTTGTATTTAAAAATAATAATATAGATAAAATATAAAACCCTAACCTAAACCCTTTAACTGAGCCTGGGCTCTACCAGGCCCACAAACCCTGAGCCACAACCTTACCCCAAACCCTCCTGATCACTAAACCCTAAACCCTCCACAAAACCTAATCCTCCCTAAACTCTAAAAATACTAAACTTTAAAGTAACCCTAAAACTTAAACCAAAAACCTAAACCCTACCCTAAATTTCAAGGTCATGTTTCTTTCCTCTTTGATTTTCCCATGGTGGGTTTTCATGTAAATTAAACTCTTGGGGTAAAATAAGTGGATCTAGCAAAATGGTTCATTTTCATAGGTGTAGGGATTGTCATGCCATGGTGACTATATTGATGATATTTATTCTGCATGGGATCCCCTTTCTCATTCTTCTCTTTATTGTATCCTTTTCTATTATGTTTAAGGCTTTGTTTAGGTTTGTAGGTACTAAGGCTCAAAAGACTTTTATCAAATGGTTGCTATCTTCCCACAGGTTTGTTGGCTATGATGGCTGTGATGATTTCACTCCTTTTGGTTTGGTAGTAGTGATGTAACCCTTAGAAGTTTGGATGCTCATATTTGCATCTACCCAATTTAGTGTGTGAACTGAGCCTTCTCTCACACACTTTAGAATCTCTCGATTTATGCTATTTTCAATTTTCATTTTGTGTATTACTTTAAGCTCTAATTTCTATCTTTCTATATATTGTAGGTGCATTTCTCTTATTCTCTTGAGGTTTGCTCCTAGTGTCATGCATTCTCTCATCCTGAAGAGCTTTTGCCCAGATCTATTCATTGGCTTATCTATGTTAAACAATTTGTATCTTTTGCTTTCCTTACTCTTTTATTTTTCTTTTGGTTTTACTTAGATGTTACTCTCTACTGATTGTAGCTCTTTGAATAGTTGAGGAGTTTATCCTGTTAAAGACCTTGTAACCCTCTTTTGTGGTAATAAATTCCCCTATGGGGTTTTCCAAAAAAAAACCCTAAACCTAACCTAACCTAAACCCTAAACCTAAAACCCTAAACCCTAAACTATAACCCATACACTACCATAAACTAAACTTTAAGCAAGCCTAAAAATAAATCTTTAAACCCTAAACTAACTCCTAAACCTAAACCCTAAAACCCTCTTTAAAGTGTCACTAGATCCTGACCCTAAACCTACACTAACTTAAACCCTCCCACCCCTAACCTCATCCATGATCACTAAAATCTACCAACCTCTAAATAACCTGACAAGATAAACTAACCAAAATAAGATAATAAATAAGATAAATACTAAACTAACACCTCCTTTAAGATTTATAAACCTAAACTAACTAAAATAAAATAAACCTTTTAAAACCCTAAAATAAACTAAATAAATAATAGAATGTTGGATCATTGGTTCTCTTTAAAAAAAACCAAACCCTAAACCTAACTAAACTAAACCTTCCCTGACCACAACTCAAAACCTAACCATAAACTAAACCCTAATCTAAACCCTACCCACAACTATACACCCTCCCTCTACCCAAAGTCCCCTAATAAACCTAAAAAAAATAAAACCTAAAATAAAATAAATAAAATCTCCAAAATAAAATAAAATAAAAATTAAAATCATAAATAGAACCTAATCCTAAAACTAAAAATAAAATAAAATAAAATAATAAAATGAACTAAAAATTAAATAAATAATAACATAAACTAAACTAAAATAATAATAAAACCTATATAAAAAAACTAAATAAAATAAAACTAAAGAAATAAATAAAATAAAATAAACCTAAAATAAAATAAAATAAAACTAAATAAAACTTAAACTTAAAAAATAAACCTAAAAGTAAATTAAAAACCTAAATAAAAATAAAAAAAACTAAACTAAAATAAAATAAATAAAATCTAAACTAAATAAAAAAAACCTAAATTAAATAAAACTAAACCTAAATTAAAATAAAAAATTAAAAAATAAAATAAAATGAAATGTAAACAATAAACCTAAAACTAAAACCTAAACCCTAATAAAATAAAATAAACCTAAACCAAAATAAACAAAATAAAATAAACCTAAAATAAAACTAAAATAAATAAACTAAACTAAACAAAATAAAACTTAAACCCAAACTAAATAAACTAAACCTAAATCTAAACTAAATAAAATAAAATAAAACTAAAAATAAACCTAAACTAATAAAAATAAAATAAAAAACCTAAAATAAAACCTAAAACCTAAACCTTAAGAATAAAATAAAAACACGGACTAAACCTAAAAATAAATAATAAAACTTAAACTAAAAATAAAAATAAAACTAAACTAAAAAAACAAACATAAACCTACTTAAAATGAACTAAAATAAGAACTTAAAATAAATAAGTAAAAAATAAAATAAAAAATAAAATAGTAAATAAAATAAACTAAAAGAACCTATATGTTTATAAGAAATATCCCAACCTACCACCATCCCAGGCCCCTGACCCAAGACCTATAACTAAACCCTGGGCCCCAGGCCTAAGATTGGGCTCATAACCCTGGGCCCTAAAGAGCTTACCAGGCTAAACCAGGCCACAAAACTAAAAATACCCTGGCGCTACTCTGACACTAAAAACATAAAACCTACAAGACCTAAACTAAATAAAACTAAAAATAAATATTAAACCTAAATCTAAACAATTAAAGGTATAATATTAAACTTAAACTAAACCTAAACCTAAAAATTAGACACTAAAATAAAATAATTATTAACATAAACTAAACTTAAAAAAACTAAGAATAAAACCCTAAATAAAATGAAAACTAAATGTTAAATAAAATAAAATAAACATAAAATTAACTAAAATTAAATAAAACTAACAAATAACAAAATATAACCTAAAGAAATAAAACCTCACTAAACAAAAAAAACCTAAACTAAAAATAAAATAATACTAAAGATATACCTAAATCTAAACTAAAATAAAAAACCTAAATGGACCTAAAAAATCTAAAAACTATAATATAAAATAAAATATAAAATAAACTAAAACCTGACCTATATGAAAAAATACTTAAAACCTAAACCTAAAATAAAGTAAAACCTGAACCTAAACCTAAAATAAAAATAAAACCTAAACATAATAATAAAAAAATAAAACTTAAAGCTTAAAAATTAAATAAAAATAAAACTCACTAACAAATAAACCTAAACTAAACCTAAACCTAAAAAAAGACTAAAATAAAAAACATAAAATAAAATAAACAAACTTAAAATAAATAAACTAAACTAAAAATTAAAATAAATATAAATAAAAAATTAAAAAATAATAATCTAAGAAATAAACTAAATAAACTAAAATAAATAAACTCGGTTTGCTTTTTTCTTTTAAAACCTAAACTCTAAGCTACCTAAACCCATAAACTAAAATAAAACTATCGGGTTTTATTTAAAATATACTACTAAACTACCCTAAACCCTAAAAAAATAAAATAATAAAAGAATTAAAAAATAAAACCCCCACCTAAACCTAAACTCTACCCTAAACCCTGGACCATAAACCCTAAATCCTAATTCCCAAATTAAAACCTAAACCTCCACTAAACCAAAACTATAAAACCTTAAAACTAAAACCTATCCCCTAAACTCTACCCTCAATCCCTAAACCCCTAAACCTAAAATGTACCCTAACCTCTACCCCAACTACAACCTACCAAGGACCCCAAACCTAAACATTGAAACACAAAACCCCAAGCTAAACTAAATAAAACATAAAATATAAAATAAATTAAAAAAACCCGTGGAATTGTTATGAAGGTTACATCCATGGTGTTGGTGTAGACGAGATGATGGTGGATCCCACCTTTCGAGAGGCCGGTGGTTTACTTATGAGAAGCGAAGAATGGCCAATCCTTCTTATGGGCTGTCTTTACATTAAAATGGTTCTTGTTATCTAGGCTTTTTTGATTTGATCTATCGTCTCATTTTTTATTCATCTGTGTCTTAGAAAACTTTGTGCTACTTCATTGATGAAATAAAAAAAAAGAAATAATCTGAATTTGTTCTCTAAAAAAAAAACCAAAACCCTACTAAACTAAAATAAAACCCTAAATCCAAACCCTAAAACCCTAAACTTTAAACCCTAAATGCTAAACCTTAAACCTCACCCTAAACCCTAAACCTCCACCTGACCTAAAATAAATGAAAATAAACTTAACCCTAAAATAAACTTTAAACTAAAATAAATAAACCAAACCTAATAAACTAAACTAAACTAAATATTAAAATAAAATAAATTAAAATTAACCTAAACATAAACAAAAATAAAACATAAAATAAACCTAAAATAACCTACCTACTAAATAAAATAAAAACATAATAATAAAACTAAACTAAAAATAAACATAAACTAATCCTAAACCTAAAATAAACTAAAACCTAAACTAAAAATAAATAAACCTAAAATAAAACTAAACTAAATAAAATAAAAAACCTAAATAAAAATGAAAAAACTAAAATAAATAAAATAGCTAAATAAATTAAATAAACCTACATTACTTAATCTAAAAAAACCTAAACCTCAAACCAAACTAACCCTAATCCCCAAACTACCACACCTAATACCCAACCCACAAAAAGCCCTAAACAATCACTTTATCACTATAGCACCCATGAGGTCTAAATTAGGATATTAAAATTTTAAAAGATAAATCTTAAATTTTAAGTTTTAGTAGAAAATTAATTTTTTGTTCATAATGACAAGATACAATTCTTAATGCAGCAAAAATAAAATTATAGTAAAGTAAAGAGAGGCAATAAGCACACAATTTTTATGTGGTTCGACAAAACCCCAAAATTAGCCTACGCCGACACCTAGCCACTCCTGGCTAGGAATCCACTAAATGCAAAATAGCTTATAAGTAGTACTCTCCTATAATAGGGTGAGTACAACCCTTACAATAATATGTACTATCCTACAAAGGGGTGAGTACAAACCCAATATAAATTTTACAGCACAAAAACTAAAATACAAAATAATAAATTTTAATAAAATATATCTCTCACAAATATACCAAGCTATCCAATTCAAAAAGTGATCTCACTACTTATAAATGATCAATTTAGAACTTAATAATTTGGCAAGATAGAATGCTCACTTAATTTTGATAAAAAATATTAAATAAATATCTTAAAGTGAACTTACTAAGATGTTTATGCTATTACAATTTGTAGATTAATATAAATGTGATTTCAAAATAAATTCACAATAGTCTATTGCATGATAAATTAAATTTCAATAAGGAATAATTTTAAGTTTAAGAGAAACTATAGCTAGTGTGTATATAACAGTGTAAGAAAGATTAACTTTCTACTAAACTTCCTTTTTCTTAATTATTAAACAATAAAAAAGCAAGCATTACTAAATTTTAGCAAGTTAAATTTTTTAAAATAAACGATATTAGTTGAAATAAAATGATAAGTGACAAATAAAAGAGTTTAATATTTTATAAAATTTTATTTTGATAAAGAAATTTGATTTATAATAGATATACTCTAAAATTCTAGTAATAATTTATTTTATTTTAACCTGAGTGAAGCTTTTAATTAATGCAACTAATCACAAAATACTTAAATAAAATGAGTATATGATAGATTTAAGTAAACTAGTAAGCTTTTAAATAAAAAGAGAGACCTATCAAACATGAAAATAATTTCAGAATAATAAATTAATTTGAAATGCTTAAAATATACTTATAAATAGATCTAAGAATAAATGATCTTTAAAATGAGAATATTAAAGAAATATTTCAAGAAACCAAAAGAAATTTGTAGGAAGATAAAAAATTTCAACAAGTTGAAATAAATCCTACAAACTATCTCAAGAGTTTTTGACAAAAAAATGATTGAAGAAACTTTGATGTGAAAAACTTAGACTTTGATGTCCAAAGACTAATCCACCAAAAAGTATAAATTGGTAAGAATGAATAGATGGTGAAAATAGTATGAACAACTAAAAATATATTAAGATCAAGAAAAAAAATCAAGCAATTTGAGAAAGCTTACTTAGTTGAAGATGTTGAAGCTTTCAAATCAAGGTTGGATCTTGCAATATTTGGAGAACACTTAGAAAGAAAATCTAAAATCTTGCAATATTTGGAGAACACTTGAAGAAAATCTATAAAATTTTCTAGATTTAGGGATTTTGAATTTGAATGAGGAATGCTTTCATGAAGAGAATGAGGGCTATTTATAAGTAAGAAGGTCATTTTGAATTATTTCAAAAAAATATTATTCTAACATCATTTTATCATATAATAATTTAATATTCAATAAAAATATAATTTATATTAAATAAATATTAAATTTAATAACCAAAATTATATTCACATGGGCAAGTCAAAAATAATCAAATATGGCTTTTAATATATTCAAATCATGTAGCGTGCATTATTAAAATTAGCTAATGTTTGAAAAGTCATAATAAATTCAATTTTAATCAAATGTGGATCATGTAACCTATCAAATTAAAGGAAAATAATCCAAGGAATTGGAGATGAAATATATAAAGTCCTTTATTATAAAATGACTTTGGCTAAAATACAAAATTCACATATTTTTGTTAATTTTGAAATATGACATTTAAATATTATGATATAATTTATATATAATCATACATATGTTAGTTATCATATAACCTTAAAAATATATTAAAATATTTAAATATATTAAGTATTTAAACTAATTACACTTAATAGTGATGATTTATTATCATTTATTATTTTGACATTTCAAATGCTATGTATGAAACATATAATTGAATGTTAATTAGTTAGAGAGATATATAAATTATCCTCATTATCATTATTTAAAATAAATAAAAATAATATGTTAAGTTGTGAGCAAATTGATTCATGCCAATGAACTCATATGAATTTCTAAGATAGTTATAAATGCATATAACCTAAAATATTGTATCTTGAGCTTCACATTATCCATTTTGATCTATCTTTCATTCTTCTATTATTGTAATTTCTCAAACATATTGTGAGATATTTTGGATATGTAATTAGCAATTAATATATCTAAACACATAAAACATACATTAGAACATCCAAGATTTTGTTATCATCAAAATTGATCGAACATGAGGCTCATAACAATCTCCCCCTTTTTGATGATGACAAACTAATGTTGGGTTTTGATTTTGATGAAGGTGCAAATTGACCATTCATCATAGTTTTTGAAAGAAAATTTTCTTCTAAAAAAAATTTTGGCATAAGAGATGAATAATGTTGCTTAAATGTATGCATGAAATAGACTTAATGCTAACCAACATTTTACTTTCTCCCCTTTTGACAACATCAAAAAGTGAGAACAAACTTCATATAATTTTAAATATTAGGATCTAACATTCCAAGCATGCATCTTAAAGTACAAAAATGTTCTTTTGGTAATGGTTTTTGTAAAATTGTCTATAATTTGTAAATCAATACTAATGAAATTAATTTTAACATTACCTTTCAAAACATGATCCCTAATAAAATGATGTCTAATTTCTATATGCTTGGTTCATGAGTGCAAGATAGGATTTTGGGCAAACTAATAGTACTATTATCAACCGAACTAGAATGTGATCTTGCTTAATACCAAAATCTTTAATTGTTTTAACCAAAGGACCTGAGCAATACAACTATCGGTAGCTATGTACTCAAGTGGATAAAGCTACAAAATTTTGTTTCATGGATGACCAAGACACAAGCAATGATCCTAAAAATTGGCATGTGCCTGATGTGCTTTTTCAATTTACTTTACTTCCAACAAAATCAACATCAGAATAACCAACCAAATCACATGATAAAGAATTTTAGATACCATAAACCTAACATAGTAGGCCTATCAAATACAAAGATACTTGACGCTATTAAATGAGATTCTTTCGCTTGTTTAAAATGAGCACACAAACAAATAGCAAACATAATATCGCCTATCAACAAGGTACAAAAGTGAACCTATCATACTCCTATAAAGTTTTTGATCAACAGATTTTCCTAATTCACCTAAATCAAATTTTGTAGATGTGCTCATAAGAGTTTTACTAGATTTAAATCCTTTCATTTCAAACCTCTCAAGCAATTCATTTGTGTACTTGGTTTGACAGATGAATGTGCCATTTTTTGTTGCTTCACTTAAAGACCTAAGGAAAATTAAGTTCTCCCATCATACTCATTTCAAACTCTTAGACATCAAAGATGAGAACTCATGGCACAAAGATTCATTTGTACTTCCAAATAATATGTCATCTACATACTTTGTACCATAATCAAATCATCATCTATGCTTTAAAGGAATAAGGTGGTATCTACTCTACCCTTTCTAAATCCATGATTTATCAAGTAGTTACTTAACCTATCATACCAAGCATGAGGAGCCTAATTTAAACCATATAAGGCTTTCTTTAATTTATACACATGATTTGGACAATCAAGGCTCTCAAATCTAGGTGTTATCTCTACAAATACATCTTGGTCAATAAATCCATTCGAAAATGCACTCTTGACATCCATTTGAAAATGTTTAAAATCCCAAAAAATAAGCATAAGTTGAGTAACCTAATAACTTCTAGTCTTGCTACGGGTGCAAAAGACTCTTCAAAATCTATACCTTCAACTTGTTTGTACCCTTGTACAACTAACCTAGCTTTATTTCTAGTAATACAACTTGAATCATCTAGATTATTCCTAAGGACCCATTTTGTTTCAATGATATTTTGATATTGGGGTCTTCGGACTAATTCCCAAACATCATTTCTTACAAATTGATTCAAGTCTTCTTCCATAGCAATAATCCAAAAAATTATCTTTAATGCTTCTTCTAAATTTTTAGGTTCAACCTTGGATAAAAAAATATTGAATGATCTACAACCTCTACTATGTCTTGGGTCATAACTCCTTTGAAGGATCTCTTATAAATTCCTTTGGATGATTTTATTATATTTCCATTCTCTAGGCAATGAATCATCCACATTATCTTCTAAAGATATTTTCTTAAAATTATCAATCTCTTCATCAATCACTTCATTTCTAATGGGATCAATTAAATTTCATAAAAAAAAATAACATGTATTGATTCTTCTTCAATCATTTTTCTTATTCAAAAACTCTATAAGCTCTACTAGAAAGAGAGTGTCCTAAGAAAATACCATCATCGATAATCAAACTTACCTAAATGCTCTTTTCCATTATTTAAAATAAAGCATTTACATCCAAATACATGAAAGTGCTCAATCTATGCTTTCCAAAAAAATAATTCATATGTCTTCTTCAAAATTGGTCTAAAATAGATCCTATTCATCATATAACATGCAAGATTTACTACTTCCACCTAAAAATATTTTGGCAATTTATACTCATCAAGCATGATCACTTAATTCAATTAATATTCTATTTTTTTCAATTATACTACTCCATTTTGTTAGAGAGTTCTAGGTGCAAAAAAATTATGTCTAATCCCATGTTCATCATAATAATCCTCGAATATTTTATTTTCAAATTCTCCACCATGATCAGTTTGAACCTTATTAATCAAAAGGCCTTATTCTCTTTGAATATATTTAGAAAACTTTCTAAGCTCTCCAGAAACATCATCTTTGTAAGTTACAAACAAAACCCAAGTATATCTAGAGAAATCATCAACAATCATAAAATAATAATTTTTTCCACCAAGCTATTAAAACAATTGACCAAATAATTCCATGTGCAACAATTCTAGAGGTCTAAAAGTAAACAATATTTTTAATTTTAAATGAGCTTCTAGAATGCTTACCATAAATACATGCATCACAAACATATTTTGAATGAAAATTTAATTTAGGCAATCCAACTACTAAATGAAGTTTAGAAATTTTATTGAGTGTGTGCATGTTAATATCACATTGTCTCATATGCCATAACCATATATCATCATGATTGCTTTTAAAACAAAGTAAATTCAAATTCACATCATGAAAACTATCTAAATCAATGACATAAATGTTTTATGTCTTTGTCCTACTAATAAAACATTTTCATTATTTTTTTTATAATACAATATGATGCATGAAATACTACATTCAAACTTTATCACATAATTGACTAATATAAATTAAATTATGTTTTAATCCTTCTACTAGAAAAACTTTATCTAAAGTAATAGAATTCTTACAAATAGAACCAATGATAAATGATCTTTCCCTTGCATTATCTCCATATGTAACAAATCCTCCATCACTTGATTCTAAAGTTGTGATTTATCTTTATCTCCCATCATATGTCTTGAACATCTACTATCCAAGTACCACATGCCTTCTTTGATTTTTTATTTGAAGGCATTCCTCAAAAAATCTAAGTCGACCTCCATTTTCCAAAGACATATGTTGACCCTTTCAAATGAGCAAGTACTTGATTCATTTGAATAGGATTTATTCATAAAGCCTTCTTCTTCTTCTTCTTCTTATGGTAATTTTTTTCTTCTTCATATTTTTTTCTTCTTCTGTTAATCTATTTCTTCTTGATTCAAAGAAGTTTTGGACAATCATTCTATGTGTTTTAGTTTTTATGATGGTAGCAAATGATCCTTTAACTTGTAGAAATGTCATAGTTTGAAATTTATAGCTATTATATTTTATACCTTTGATTCTTCTTCCTTAGCAAGTTCTCAAGCTTTTATAAAATACCATCATCACTATCACCATCCTATTTGATTTATGCTCATCATATCATCAACTTGTATTTAAAATGGCTTTTCCTTTATCCTTCTCCCTTTTTTGTGAGTTATCCATCTTATCCCTTTGAGCAATAACCTGTTCATCTAATAAGAACCCAAAAGTGATCAAGTTGATAAGAGAGGGATTTGAAAAATATTAAAAATTTTAAAAGTTAAATCTTAAAATTTAAGTTTTAGTAGAAAATTAATTTTTGATTTTATAATGACAAGATACAATTCTTAATGCAATAAAAATAAAAGTATAGTAAAGTAAAGAGAGACAATAGGCACATAATTTTTACATGGTTCAGCCAAACCCTAAAATCGGCCAACATCCACGCCTAGCCACCCCTACTAGAATCCACTAAATAAATGCAAAATAGCTTACAAATAGTACTCTCTATAACGGGTGAGTACAACCCTCTACAATAGGTACTCTTACAAAGGGTATAGTACAACCCCAATATAAATTTTATATCATGAAAAGAAAAATACAAAATAATAAAGTTTGATAAAATATATCTCACAAATATACCAAGCTATCCAATTCAAAAAGTGATCTCATGATCACATTACAACTTATTAATATAGCAAGATAGAATGCTCACTTAATTTTGATAAAAAATATTAAATAAATATCCTTATTAAGATGTTTATGTTATTACAATTTGTAGATTAATATAAAAATGATTTTAAAATAAATTCACAATAGTCTATTGCACAATAAATTAAATTTCAGCAAGGAATAATTTTAAGTTTAAGAGAAACTATAACTAGTATGTATATAATAGTGTAAGAAAGATTAACTTTATACTAAACTTCCTTTTTCTTAATTATTAAACAATGGAAACAACAAGCTTTACTAAATTTCAGCAAGATAAAATTTTAAAATAAAGGATATTAGTTGAAATAAAATGATAAGTGACAAATAAAATAATTTAATTTTTTATAAAATTTTATTTTGATAAAGAAACTTGATTTATAATATATCTAGCATATACTCTAAAATTCCAGCAATAATTTATTTTATTTTAACCAAAATGAAGCTTTTAATTAGTACAACTAATCACAAAATACTTAAATAAAATTAGTATATGATAGATTTAAGTAAACTAGTAAGCTTTTAATTAAAAAGAGAGATCTAACAAATATAAAAATAATTTCAACACAATAAATTAATTTGAAATGCTTAAAAATATACTTCTAAAATAGATCTAAGAATAAATGATCTTTCAAATAAGACTAATGAAGAAATATTTCAAGAAACCAAAAAAAATTTGTAGGAAGATAAAAATTTCAACAAGTTGAAATAAATCCTACAAACTATCACAAGAGTTTTTCACAAAAAATGATTGAAGAAACTTTGATGCAAAAAACTTAGACTTTGATGTCCAAAGACTAATCCACCAAAAAGTATAAATTGGAAAGAATGAATAGATGGTGAAAATAATATGAACAACTAAAAAGGGATTAAGATCAAGAAAACAAACTCAAGTAATTTGAGAAAGCTAGCTTAGTTGAAGATGTTGAAGCTTTCAAATCAAGGATTAGATCTTGCAATATTTGGAGAACACTTGGAAGGAAAATCTAGAAAATTTTCTCTTAGATTTGCTAGAGGGATTTTGAATTTGAATGAGGAATGCTTTCATGAAGAGAATGAGGCTATTTATAAGCAAGAAGGTCATTTTGAATTATTTCAAAAAATATATTATTCTAACATCATTTTATCATATAATAATCTAATATTCAATAAAAATATAATTTATATTAAAGAAATATTAAATTTAAATAGCCAAAATTCGGTTATTCACATGGGCAAGTCAAAAATAATCAAATATGGCTCTTAATATATTCAAAGCATGTAGCATGCATTCATTATTAAAATCAGCTAATGTTTGAAAAGTCATAATAAATTCAATTTTAATCAAACATGGTTCATGTAACATATCAAATTAAAGAAAAGAATACAAGGAATCTGTTGGAGATGAAATCATATATAAATTCCTTGATTATAAAATGACTTTGGCTAAAATACAAAATTCCACATATTTTTGTTAATTTTGAAATATGACATTTAAATATTATGATATAATTTATATATAATCATACATATGTTAGTTATCATTAAACCTTAAAATTAAATTGAAATATTTAATTATATTAAGTATATAAACTAATTACACTTAATAGTCATAATTTATTATCATTTATTATTTTGACAATTCAAATGCTATGTATAAAACATATAATTGAATGTTAATTAGATAATGATTTATATAAATTAACCTCATTATCATTATTTAAAATAAATAAAAAATAATATGTTAAGTTGTGAGCAAATTCATTCATGCCAATGAACTCATATGAATTTCTAAGATAGTTATAAATTCATATAACCTAAAATATTGTATCTTGAGCTTCACATTATCCATTTTGATCTATCTTTCATTCTTCTATTCTTGCAATTTCCTCAAACTTATTGTGAGATGTATTGTATATGTAATTAGCAATTAATATATTTGAACACATAAAACATACATTAGAACATCCAGGCATTCATTTATTATCATCAAAATTGATCGGATTAAACCTGAGGCTCATTAAGCCAACAAACCCTAAACCCTAAACCCTAAATCCCAAACCCTAAACCTAAACCTAAAGTAACTAAATAAATTAATAAATTAAACCTAAACCCTAAGAATGGGCAGAACCTTGATAGTAGGAACATCACCGTCCACCATGCTCAATCTAGGAAAAGGTGGAGGTAGCGCTTATCAGGTTGGTGGGGGGATCTGAGGTGCCGGGTGGATATGGAGGTGGTGGTCGGAGCAAGTGGCTATGGTAGCAGGAGCATGAGGTTACAACTATGGGGGGTGGCGAGGGATGATCGGGGATATGATGGTGGATCCCGCCACTGAGAGGTCGGGTGGTTCTGATGGGAACTAGAGAAATCAAGAACTGATCCGATCTACTGATATGGAACATTTATAAGAAATGGTTCTAGCTATCTTGGTTTTAATTTGTTCTATGCATGCCCATTTTATTTATGTCATCGCTGTATCTTAGAAAACTTGGTGTTACTTGGATGATGAAATCTAAAAAGAAGAAATGTTGAATCTAAATTTGTTCTCAAAACCAAAACTAAAAACCCTAAACTATAAACCTAAACCCCAAACCTAAAACCCTAAACCCTAATCCTAAACAAAACTAAAACCTAAACTCTAAACCCTAAACACTAAACCCTAAACCTAAACTAAAACCCTAAAAAAACCTAAACTAAACCCTAAACCCTAAACCTTAAACCTAAACCTTAAACTAAACCTAAACTAAACCCTAACCTAAACTCTAAACTCTAAACCCTAAATCCTAAACCCTAAAACCCTAAACCTAAACCCTAAACTAACCATAAATCCTAAACCCTAGAGCCTAAGTCCTAAACCTTAAACCCTAAACCCTAAATGAACCCTAAACCCTAGGCTAACCCTAAACCCTAGTCCCATAACCCTAAAACCCTAAACCCTAAAGCCTTAACACTAAACCCTAAACAATAAACCCTAAACCCTAAAGCCTTAACACTAATCCCTAAACCATAAACCCTAAACCCTAACCCTACACCCTAAACCCTAAAAGCCAAAACTCTAAAACCCTAAACCCTAAACCCAAAACCCTAAAAACCTAAGAACCTAAACCTAAACTAAATAAAACCAAAAAATAAAATAAATAAATAAAACTAAACCTAAATAAAATAAAAAATAAACTAAAACCTAAACCTAAATAAAATTAAAAAATAAAATAAAATAAAAACATAAACATAAACTAAAACCTAAACCTAAACTTAAAATAAAATAAAATAAACTAATAAAAAGAAACTAAAATAAATTAAATAATAACCTAAACTAAACTAAAAAATAAAATAACCATAAAAATAAAAAACTAAATCAAATAAACACTAAACGTAATATAGAAATAAAATAAACCTAAAATAAAATAAAAAAAAAATTAAATCTAAAAAATAAACCTAAAAATAAAAGCTAAAATTAAATAATAAATAAAACCTAAACCTTAAACTAAAAAAAAACTAAACCTAAAATAAAAATAAAATAAAAAAATAAAATAAACCTAAACCTAAACTAAAATAAACTAAACTAAAATAAATAAAACCTAAACCTAAACCTAAAGTAAACTAAACTAAACCTAAACCTAAACCTAAACCTAAACTAAATAAAATAAATTAAACTTAAAAAAACCTAAACCTAAACAAAAAATAAAACCTACAAATAAACCTAAAATAAAAACCTAAAACCTAAACCTAAAAAAATAAAAAAAAAACCTAAACCTAAACCTAAAAATAAAAAATAAAACCTAAGCCTAAAAAATAAAATAAAAATAATACTCAACTAAAAAATAAACCTAAACCTAAGAAAATAAACTAAAATAAAAAACCTAAACAAAATAAATAAACCTAAATAAAATAAACAAAACTAAATAAAAAATAAACATAAATAAAAATAAAAAATAAAATAAACTAAATAAATAAAATAAACCTAAACCTATTGGATTACTTAATTTAAAAGAAAAACCCTAAACCCTAAGCTAACCCTAAACCCTAAAGCCTAAACACTAAACCCTAAACCCTAACCCTAAACCCTAAAACCCTAAACCCTAAAACCCTAAACCCTAAACCCTAAACCCTAAAACCTAAAACCTAAACCTAAGCTAAAGAAAACCTAAAAATAAAATATATAAAAAAACCAAAACTTAAATATAATATAAAAATAAAATATAATAAAATAAAAACCTAAACTAAAACCTAAACCTAAACCTAAAATAAAATAAATTAAATGAATAAAATAATAAACTAAATAAAATAAATAAATAAAACCTAAACAAAACTAAAAAAAATAAAATAAAACTAAGAATAAAAAACATAAAAAAAAGAAAAACAAAATGTAAAATATAAATAAAATAAACTTAAAATAAAATAAAATAAAATATAAATAAAAACCTAAACCTAAAAAATAAAACCAAAAATAAATAAAAAATAAAACTTAAACCCTAAACCAAAAAAAACCTAGACCTAAAATAAAAATAAAATAAACCTAAAGTTAAACTAAATTAAAATAAACTATAATAAATAAAACCTAAACCAAAACCTAAAATAAACTAAACCTAAACCTAAATTAAATAAAATAAAATAAACTAAAAATAAGCCTATACCTAAATTAAAAAATAAAACCTAAAAATAAACCTAAAATAAAAGCCTAAAACCTAAGCCTAAAAAAATAAAATAAAAACTTAAACCTAAACCTAAAAATAAAAAAATAAAACTTAAACCTAAAAAATAAAATAAAAATAAAATTGAAGTAAAAAATAAACTAAAATAAATAAACCTAAAATAAATAAACTAAACTAAATAAAAAAAAAAATATTGTAAACTAAAATAAATAAAAAATAAACTAAATAAACTAAATAAGCATGAACCTACTAGTTTACTTAATTTAAAAAAAATCATAAACCCCTAAACCCTAAACCTAAACCTAAACCTACAACCCTAAACCCTAAATCCTAAAACCCTAACCCTAAACCCTAAACCCTAAAAGCATAAACCCTAAAACCCTAAACCATAAACCCTAAACCCTAAACCCTAAACCCTAAACCCTAAACCCTAACCCTAAACCCTAAACCTTAAACCCCAAACCTAAACATAAAGTAATTAAATAAATAAAAAATAAACCTAAACCCTAAAACCTAATAAACCTAAACTCTAAGAATGGGCGTAACCTCGACCAGAACATCACAAGTCAAGTTTTGTCTAGATTTTGGAGGCGAAGGCAGAGGTGGTGGTTATTGCAATGGTGGTGGAGAATCTGGAGGTGCTAGTGGATATGGAGGTAGTGTTCAGAGTACTGGTGGTTATGGAGATGGGAGGAGCGATGGAGGTTACAACCGTGGTGGTGGTGGAGGGAGAGATCAGGGATATGATGGTGGATCCCTACTGAGAGGCCGTGGTGGTTATGGTTGGAACTAGATAAATGAAGAACCATGATCTGACCGCTTGGAATTACTTGACTTTAAAGAGAGATATTCTAATTATCAAGGTTTTTGATTTGCTCTATGTGTGCTCATTTTTTATCTATGTCGCTATGTCTTCAAAAACTTGGTGTGTTACTTGGTTGATGAAATAAAAAAGAAGAAATGTTGAATATGAATTTGTTCTTAAAAAAAAACCAAAAACCCTAAACCTTAAACTAAAACCAACCCTAAAATTAAACTAAACCTAAACCCTAAACCCCAAAAACCTAAACCCTAAACCCTAAACCCAAAACCCTAAACCCTAAAAAAGCTAAAAACCTAAACCTAAACAAAATAAAACCTAAATATAAAATACATATAAAAACATAAACCAAAAAAAAATAAAAATAAAAATAAAATAAAAAACTAAACTAAAACCTAAACCTAAACCTAAAAAGTAAATAAAAAAAACTAAACTAAAATTAAATAAATAAAAACCTAAACTAAACTAAAAAAAACCTAAATTAAATAACAACTAAACCTAAATTCAAAATAAGGTAAACCTAAAATAAAATAAAATAAAACTAAGTAGAAACTTAAACCTAAAAAATAAACTTAAAAATAAATAAAAAATAAAGCCTAAACCCTAAACTAAAAAAAAAATCTATAGCTAAAATAAAAATAAAATAAACCTAAACGTAAAGTAAAATAAACTAAACTAAAATACATAAAACCTAAACCTAAACCTAAAATAAAGTAAACCTAAACCTAAACCTAAACTCTAAATAAAATAAAATGAACTAAAAATAAACCTAAACCTAAAAATAAAAAATAAAATTAAACCTAAAAAAATAAAATAAAATAAAACTAAACTAAAAAAAATAAACCTAAACTTAAAAAAACTAAAATAAAAAACATAACTAAAATAAATAAAACTAAAATAAATAAACTAAACTAAATAAAAGTAAAAAAATAAACCTAAATAAAAAATAAAATTAACTAAAATAAATAAAAAAATAAACTAAATAAACCTAAACCTAATGAGATTACTTAATTTTAAAAAAAACCCTAAACCCTAAACCCTAAACCTACAACCATA
>JAKCPB010002027.1:0-86416 GCA_021442155.1 Cymbidium sinense | reverse complement strand
AATAAGTTTAATTTTGAATTTGTAGTATACCTTTAAAGATGTATTGGGCACTTCATTTTACGGTCTTAGGTAAAGTAGTCTTTAAACTACAAAAGTAACCTAACTAAGCATTGGCATTTTCTTTCTAACTTATCATATATGGATGTTGGGAGTGTGGGTGGACTACCTTTATGTTCTAAGGTTAATCTCTTAAAACTCATTGGTTGATGATCTAATTTTCTTCTCAACTTCAGGGAGTGTATCCTCTACTTGAAAGTCTTCTAAATTCTTTAAGCAAAGTAGGTAGACTAGGCAAAATATGATTTTATTACTTCATTTGAAGGTTTATCTACAACTGTTGAATCCTCTTTCAAGCTTGAAGAAAGAGATGAAGTGGAAATTTGATATCTCAACATATATATATATATATATATATATATATATATATATATATATATATATATATATATATATATATATATATATATATATATATATTATTAGGTTAGAGGTTAGGCACAACTCTTAACTTACAATCCCATAATAATATCATGAGATAGTAGAATTGAAGTCAATGTGCTCGCATACCCACATAGTTTCTAGTCATATCTTTCATGAATTATCCTTTTAGAACTTTTTTGTTTTGCTATTATCTACTCTAAAGACTTATCAAAAGTAGACTCAATATCTATTTCATATATATATTTTTTCTCTCCTTTTCTTTGAATTTACACCTCATATTATCATTTGGATTCCAAATCAATGTGTATTATTGGTGCTTTACTTTTCTCTTTTTTTTTTTCTTTCTCTTCTTCTATTTTTTCATTCATTCTTTTCATTTTTTTTTTTTTTCTTTTCTTTCTTTTCTCTTATTGTTTCATTTTTTTTTGTTCTCTCCTTTTTTTGAGTCTTTGTTTATATTGTGTTCTCTGGAGGGGATAGCTTGTCTTTCTTTTCCATAGGATATTCTATGTTGAGTAAGACTTGAGGAGGTTGCCACTAACTGAGCAAGGAAGAATTAGGTTAAGTTCCAATTAATCACTCCTCTATCTCTTTAGAAGGTGAGGGTGCACTCATTATTTTAGCTTAGTGGGCAACCTTCCATGATAGTTTAGGACCTTAAGATTAACCTTAATAGTTTGATGCCCTTATTTTGGATTACAAGGTGTATCTTAAGAAGGATTTAGAATTTGATTATTTCATGATTGGTTTTCTTCTTGCTATGGTGTTGATCAAAGTGGTAGGACCCCACTACAATTTTTTGTGATATCTTCTTAAAGAGAGGTAGAATTGATGTCTACCTACTCTTTTATGGTGCCCAAAATTTCTTCTATTAGATTTGATGATTCTAAATCTTTGTCGATAGTAACACCATGAAAGTTTAAAATAGGGGTACCTCTACTTGAGTTGGAATCCTTAAAGGCATCAAGTCCATCGGTACTGCTATTTTATGGATTACGATCATTATTGTGATTGTCATTTTGAGAGTTGTCTTCTTTTGGGAATTAGGATTCAAATCATTTGAGTCATACTTATCTAGAATGGATAATACATACTCAAAAATCCTTATTGATCTTATTCTTGGCTCTTGAAGGAAATTTATGGCCTTTCTCCTTTGGTTAGAGAAACTCAAAAAATGTTGTCAAGGAAGAGTGTCTTCTTGCCTTGTGAGAGGGCTAGAATCTCTGGAAGAGAACCATATCAGACCTTCATTTGAATGTTGTTGACTTGAATTATTTAGTTAATTTGATTGTTGAATTGGAACCCTCATTTAACAAATTTAGGTATGCTAAATGGGGTTCAAATATTAGAGAGATTTTGAAGTTTTTTTTTTTGAGGAGATACTTTGAATTTGATTTAAATTTAGAACCACATTCAACAAATTTGGGTATGTTGAATGGGGTTCAAATGTTTTTGAGAGGCTCTTAATTGATGCTTCCATTGGCTCACATTTGAATTTGATTTTATGTTTGGGACCCTCATTTAATAAATTTGGGTATGTTAAATGGAGGGTCAATTGACTTTGTTTTGAATTTGATTTTGGAATCTTCACTTAGCAAATTTATGTATGCTAAATGAGATTCAAGTGCATGTTTGAAAATAATTTTTGAAAGCATTTTTGTTGTTTATGATGATGTGTCATGTGTTTGATTTGTTGAATTCAATTTGAAAATGGGATCCTTACTTAGCAAATTTAGGTATGCTAAGTGAAGCATAATGTGTTTGATGTATTTTGATTTGATTTTGAAAAATGAGACCCTTACTTAACAAATTTGGTAAGTTAAGTAGGGATCAAGTGTGTTTGATGAGTTTTTTTTTTGTTTTGTTTTGAAAGAGGAGAACTTCTATTTAATAAATGTGGTATGTTAAATAAAGTTCAATTTGTTTTCAATTATGAAAAGGTGGGACTCTCATTTTACAAATTTGGGTATGTCAAATGGAGTTCATGTGTGTTTGATTTATTTGTGATTTTAAAAGTGGAACTCTAGTTAGGAAATGTGGGTATGTTAAGTAGAGTCCAATTTCTTTGATTTTGAAAAGGGAAATCTCATTTTACAAATTTGGGTATGTCAAATGGAATTCAAATGTATTTAATTTTTAATGATTTTGAAAAGGGGACTTTCATTTAACAAATTTGGGTATGTTAAATGGAAATCAATTATATTTTTCTTTTGATTTTAAAGATGGGATATTTGTGTGTGATGTTGCTTTTGAAAGAGAAATTCCAACTTAGCACATGTAGGATGTTCTAAATGAAATTTCAATTTTATGTCATGATCTTATTTTGAAAATAAAATCTTCATTCAACAAGCTTAGGTGTGTTGAATGGAGATTACTAAAATATGTGCTTTTGGAAAAGGATTTTAAAATTATTTGATTTTAAATTTTGAAAGAACCTCCATGCAACAATCATGGATATTGTTGCATGAGGTTTGTTATCTTTAAATGCAAGATCTTGTCATGTGAATTTTAATTTGAGAAGTGCTTTTGAAAGTATATATCTTTTTTGCAAAGATTTTATTTTCTTAAGTATGAGATGAACCTTGCCTCACCAAGAGAATGGTAAGAGGTTCTAAATATTTAGTCATCTTCTTTAGTTAATTCAATTTTTTTTTTAACTATTGGGGGGACATAATGGGTTTTAAGACCTACATGGGTGAGGTCTTAAAACCTAAAAGGATGTTAACTAGCTCAACCTAAGGATGAAATAGGCTAAGTGCCAAAAGAAAGATAGTGTTGGACCCATATAAAATACAAGTCCACTATTGATGTTTGGAGACAATAATTGCTACTAGAGATGGAGAGGAACCCTCCCAGTGGAGTCGACAAAATGTGGTGTTTATTTTTGAGATGTGGGACACCACGTAGATCTTAGGGGTACTTATTGAAATGATGATGACATTAAGGAAAGATGCACTATCTCAAAGATAGAAATTATCACCATATAATGGACCTAATCACTAATAAGGACTCTAAGCCATGATGGGTCTTCCTTTGAGCTAAAGCCTCATATTCCCAGATGTCGAATTATATACCATTAAATTCAAACCATATGTAAATTTACATGCATGAACATCAGAAAGAGACCTACAAATCACATGATCAATTAATTCAATCACTTGAACAATTGCAAATGCATGTATTTTAATAAAAGGAAGGATTACCATTCTCTAATTAAATACACACATGTATGCATAAAGACCTAACCAAGTATGTGCCTTTGTTAAACCAGGAAGTGAGGTAATCAAATGACCTCCTTAGGGCTAGCTAAAACCTCATATTCCATGTCCGGACTATATACCACTTTTCTTAAATACATACACATGTATTATAATTTGGAGAATGAAAATCATGCAAAAAAATGATATTTAATTTGATTGAATCATTTATGTATATAAATTAAAGCCTCATCCACATTCTAGTATTGAAATACATAAGAATGAAATTAAATAAGTATGTGCCATTATTAAACCAAGTAAGTGAGGTGATCAAATGACCTCCTTGGCTCTAACTAAAGCCTTGTATTCCCAAATGTCGGTATATACCCATTAACATTCTCTTACATAAATCAATACATGAATAAAAGGAAAGGAGCTTCACTTCATACATTTAAGCTATAATCACATACATCTCTTATGTATTTATAACTAGCATTCATAGCATATGTAACCATTCATTTATAAGCTTAGGAAAATATGTTTTGATTTAATAGTGATAATAGCCACACATATTATAAATTAAATCAACACATGCAAGCCTGACATAAAGGAAAACCATTTGATTTAATTAATTTTGAAAAGATGAATGTATGATTTCAAATGACATACAATATTTAACATGATTGGAAAGAATGAATAAGCAAAAACATGTGATTTCATTCAATTAAATTAGTTCTAAGTACAATAAAATAAAATAAAAGCATTTAAAGAAAACCAAGGCTTTTAATTATCACTTTCAATTTCATATTTCATTTGGTTTGAATAAATGAGGGAAAGTTTTGTGATCCTAACCCATTCCCATGTTTTTGATTTAATTTTATTTAATGAAATGTAATTAAGTTGATTTTATGGTTAATTAGGTTGTATTATGCATTAAATCCATTAATTAAACCTTACCTATGTTGCCATAATTTAATTAACCAAGTAATTATGAGCCTACATGTTATGTACATACATTGGAAATTAAATTAGCAATGAACCTAAGAAATGAAAGAGGCCTAATGCAATTGGCTCACAATTAGTGATTAATTAAGTTAAGAAACTTAATTAAGTACTTTCATGGTTTTCCCACACATGTGGGTTAACCATAATTTCCTTAAATGTCTTTAGGTTATTGAACACCTAAATATCTACCCATGAATTGATTAATTAAGATTCCATGTGATTATAGTTTCAAATTGATTAATTAAGCAATTTAATTAATGAATTAAATTAATTAATTTCCATTCAAGTATAAAGACTTAGGGAAAAGATTGTGAAAGAGGCCCCAATCTCATTCCCCATGCCCATTCACTATTTCACAATGATTAACAAGCAAAATTAATGATTTCTTTACTATTTAGGTTATTAATTAATTATCTAATTAATTAGGAAAATAATTAATGTTAAGATGACCAATTTTCCTAATTAACCAAGCAATAAATCCCAAGAAAATTATGGGAGGCTGGGGTCATCCCATTAATCAACCTCATAAAGTTTGAGATTAATTACTTAGGTAATTAAAGAGTAATTAAGCTAATTAAGTTTTTAATTAGCCTAAATTAATCCTTAATTAATATTCAAAATTAATTGGGATCAATTTTAATTGAATCTCCTCTAAAATACCTTCAAAACAAATATATACTTACATTTTTTAGGATTTTTCTATGATTTTTATAATTTTCCAAAGTTTTAGCTGATTTAAATGATTTTCCATGATTTTTATAAATTCCATTAATTTATTTTAACTATTTGAACTTCAATGCAATATCCCCAATCAGAAATCCTTTTAACTTGAAATTTGTATGGTATGTAGATTTTAAGCTCACTTTTAATCTCTAAAAAATTCAAATCAATCTATTTTATCATTTTGGTTTAATTAATGAAATTTGATTTTTCCTAAAATTTAAATTAAGCTCAAAATATTTAGTAAGATTTCTTTTCCTTCATTGGATTCCTTGGAAGACAAATCCAATGAGCCCTTATTTAATTTTTTAGTTAAGTATTTTATTTTTTATGAATTTTGAAATTTAAGTATTTTTAATTAATTTTTAAAAGCAAAATCTAATATCTTACTTACAACACACGCTTACATTAACTAGACCATTGGCACCCGAGTGCGGAGTGGTGTGGGTGCCACATCAAGAGATGCGAGAATAGACAGGATGCGTAAATCAAATATGGCCAGATCGATTGTGATGGTGTTGATCGATGCATGATATGATGCGATCCATTGTCATGCAATCCATATGATCTATTTCCTTGAATAAAAGATTAGATGGTTGACGGGCAATCCAATGGAAGAGGCAGATGAAACTTTGTTACGGGCAAGATTTTACGATTCTTATGAAAAAATTGAATGAAAAACTTCATTTTAGGTTCGATTTTCTAGCGATCTTCACTGGAAATCATCAAAATGTGTGGGGATGATGTAAAATATAAAAAAATGCATGGGTAATCTAAAATAAATTCCTAAAATCAAGCAAAAACTGTCACAAATAAAAGAACCTAAGGTCAGCTACGGTTCTTGAAAATTACCTCATCGAGAATGACTTTCAGTGGTAGTGATGATCCGAACGCACTCCTAAGTACAAGAAGAAGCTTTAGAATGGGTTTGGGCTCTTGCTTCACTTCAAAATAATGTATCCACCAATGGTTGTTGCTTTCTCACTAGAATCCACATAAGAAGAATGCACTCCACATGATTTCTCACAAGCAAAAGTGAAATGAGTGTGTGAGGAAGAGTTTTCCTCTCTATTTTTTGTCTCCTTGCAATGGCTAAAAATCACCACATTCATAATGATTTTTGGCTCCAAGTGGGTGCCCTTGGCTAGGGGTGGTTAGGATTCTCCTTAGGTGGCTTAATTTGGTTGCCAAGGCATGGAAGATGGTTTATGAAGGACAAGTGGGTGTCTAGCAAAGAAGTGTCCTTCATGCCAATGGTTCCAATGGGGGAGGGGAGGTGATTTCACCTCTCCATGAGTCATAGTTGACCCAACAACCTCTTGGGTTAGGTTGGACAATCTCCATGGAGCCAAGGTGGAATAATTGATGAGTTCTAAGTGGCCAAGAAAAAGAAATGACCATTTACATAGGTGTTTTGTCTTATGTGATGCCTTTAGTGCAAGGGTAGAGTGGTCATTTAGCATTGAATTTGATTTTGGCATATTTGAAATGAGTCAAAAGTGAGTTGGACCAAATTTCATGTCATTTGGAGTTCATTTGGTTAGGTCTGGCACAATTTGACCCATTTGGGTCAAATTGGGTCAAATGGGTTAGGTTAACCAATTGGTCAAATTAGGTCAAACCAAGGGTTATGTCAAGTTCATATGACTATTTGGAGAGGATTGTATGGTTTGGTTTGATTTAATTTGGATTTAATTTGGGTTTAGTCTAATTTGACCCCTTTATGTCAATTTGGGTCAACTAGTGTCAAGAGGGCCAATTGTGCTAGGTTTGGCTCAATTGAAGGTCAAGTCAAGTTTAAATGTTGATTTTGGGTTAATTTGAATCATTGGTTTTCAATGGATTTGGCTTAGTTATAATTTGGCTAGTTTGGGTTCATATAGGCTAAAGGGTTGACTTGGTCAACCAGGTTGACTTTGTTTGACCAATTTATATCAATTGATCATCTAGGGTGATCAACAATCATGACATGAACTTTGGATTGGCTTAATTCACTTTGATTTGGATTGAATTGGATTTTGGTTCATGTAGGTCAAATTGGCCTCTTTGGGTCAAGTGAACCAATTGGATTTAGTTAGCTTGATTTAGTTGAGTTTATATATAGATTTGAGATTGATATATAAATTCAATTGCAATGGGTTTGGATTCAAATGAGTTTTGGTTCATTTGAATATTTCAAGTCAAATGGGCTAGGTTTGGGGATGGTTTGTAGGTTTCATTTATATTTGGATAGATGATTGAAGGAATGATTAATTCAAGAGAAAATCCATTGATTTTGGCTTGATTTGGATTGGTTTTGGCCAAGTTCAAGAAATAGGCTTAAAAGGCTTGAATTAGGTTTTGATTTGATTTTGGATTTGGTTTGGACTATTTGAACTTATATTTCATTTATATTTGAGAGATAATAGTACAATTGATTTATAAGAAAATCAATTGAGTTTGGTGAATTTGGATGGAATATTGGCTATGTTCATGAAGGTTGATTAAAGGCTTATGAAGGATTTCAAGTTTGGATTTGATCTTGGGTTTCAATCATTTGGAATTGAGTTTGGACTTGGATTTGGATTTGAAATTGAGTTTGAGGTTTGGTTTGAAATTTGGATTTGAATTGAATTTAAGAAGGTGTACATGGATTGGGTTTAGGCTATAGGGTAGGTGATTTTCCTAAGTCCCAAGATGGCTAATCTATGATTAACCCTTCTAAGTCTCTAGATTAGGTCAAGTGTTCACATAATCTCTAGAAGTCTTATGACTAAAGAAACCTTAGTCTAGAAGGTTCCTAGGTCTAAGAAAAGAGGTTGAGAACTTACTCCAAAGTGAGGTCAATAGTGTTACTTGGTTGATGATGAAATCAAAAGAAGAAATGTTGAATCAATTTGTTCTTTAAAAAAAAACAAAAAAAACCTAAACTAAACTAAAACTGAACCTAAACCTAAAACTAAACCCAAAAACCAAAACCAAAAAACCCTAAACCTCTAAATCCCCAAACCCTAACCCTAATCCAAAACCCTAAACCCTAAACCTAAACCTAAAACCTAACTAAACCTAAAACTTAAACCCTAAACCTAAACCCTAAAACCTTAAACCCTAAACCCTAAACCCTAAACTTAAAATAAAATAAACCTAAAATAAACTAAAAAAAAAAAAAAATGAACTAAACTAAAAAAAAAACCTTAACTTAAACCCACCCTCCGCCCGAGCCCTCGACCTCATGCTCTGGTGATTCTCCTTTTCCCCTCTCATTTTTAGCTTTCTAGTCATTGCTTGATGGCTGTTTGGTGTGATTCTCACTAGATTCCTTTGGAATCGATGGTTGCGGCCACTTTCTTATTTTACTTGGAGTGATGTTGTGGCTTGGCATCTTCCCTGATGATTCTATGTGGGAAACCAACGGATCCAATGGATCCTACTAGGGCATCAACTACCCTAGCTTCGACTGCTTCAAAATCATTCAAAGACATCCTCACTAGGAAGGATAGCTATCCAGGTGAGTCCCTGGAACTTGTCTTGACTTCTTTTAGAGGCATGCCTATGGTTATGTGCTCTAATTATGGAAAAGCTTCTTAAGCTGTTTGAATTTACTTTGGTTGGAAAGTTTACTCTTTGTAGGCTGGAAAACATTCACTCTTTCTTTCATAGTCTAAAAATTTTGGGTGTTACAATTGGTTTAATTGATCCCCGCCATATTTTGATTCAATTAATGAACAATTTGGATTACTCACATGTTTTTACTCATCATTCTTATTTTGTTTTCAATTGCCAAATGAGGTTGCTGAAATGGATTCCACTCTTTGATATTAGGGACCCAATCATTTTGGTTTGGATTTCTCTTCCCAATATGCGAATTCATGTAGTTAATCATCAATTCCTTTTTATTGTGTTTACTTTATTTGGTTATCCATTGCAAATTGATCAAGCAATGGCTACAAAATCTCAACCTTTTGCGGCTAGAATCCTTGTTGAATTAGACATTACCAAGAAACACCCCAAAGAAATCTGGTTGGTTACGGTTATATGTAGAAAGTTGATTTTTAAAATTTTGATGTTTTCTATTCCAAATGTAAATTCCACGAGCACAATAATTTTGAATGTTTCATTCTGCATCCTCACCTAAAAAAGAAAATTCTTATTAAGGAAACTATTGTTCCTAACCCTAGGCCGACCAATGTTAAATATCAAAAAGTTAATTCAGAAAAAAAGGATTCATTTAATGTTCTAATAAGGTAATTTTACCACTTATTTCTTTTATGAAATTGAAGGTTTCTAATGTGGAAAATAATAATTTCTCTAAACTTTTGGATGATGATTCTTTTTTGTCTGAGTCGATCCCCGCATCCTTACCAATTTTGATTGATGAAAATAAAGCTTTACTTGAAAATATTAATGAGGATATCAATGTTATGCATCATTCAAATTCAATGGAGAATATGGCTTTGGTTTCTCATGATATTCAGTTTGAAAAACCTGACTTTACTTTAGTTCAGGATGATTTAAATTCTCAAAAAGATTTAGTTTTGTCTAATAATTTGTGTATTGAAGAAGGAGGGATTGATGTTCACACTTGCTAACTCCTTTCAGATGATGATTCTATGGGAAAATAAAATGGTTTCAAAAAGTTATCATGCAAAAGAAAAAAAAATGTTAAAAACTTCCCTCCCAAATTGTCCAAAACACTAGATCTACTGCGGCCTCTCTCTCCTCTCTTAATTAACCTTTTCTTAACCCTTTTTTTACTTATGTTTAATTTTTTATTTGGAATGTTAGAGGGATCGGTACCCTCTCTATTCATAATTGTATTAGAAACCTTTATCATATTTATAATATTTCTTTACTTATTATTTTGGAGCCTCTTATTCATGTAAACAAAATTAACCATTTTGCTATAATGATTAGTTTCAATAAATTTTTCTCTTATGTTAGTAATAAAACTTGGTGTTTTTGGAATAATTTTGTGGAGGCTTCTATTCATGATGATTTTAAACAAGTTTTCATTGCTCAAATATCTTATGGCGACGATTGTGTTTTGGGCTCTTTAGTCTATGCATCTTGTAATAGATATGGTAGAAATCTTCTATGGGAAAATTTGAGGAATTTTGCTACCTTTGTCAATAAACCTTGGTTTGTTGGGGACCATTTCAACACTATTTTATTCTCTTCTGAATGAAGCAGTGGTTGCTCTCCTAATATTCATTCCATGGAATAATTTTCCAATATGATCCTTTATTGCAATTTGATTGATATTAGCTTTAAGGGTTAAAATTTTACATGGCAAAACTCTAGAATTTTTCAAAGGTTGGACCAAATTCTTTTTAATACTCATTGGATTACTCAAGGGCCTATTACTTCTATCGATCATTTAATCAGAACCTTATCGGATCATGCTCCTCTTTTGGTTTCTATTAAAGATAACTCTAATACATTTAAAAATTTCTCTCTTTTTTGATTTTAGAACATGTGGATTCAGCATATTGATTTCTTTAATATTTTGGATAACAATTGAAAAGCTCCCTTACATCCTGACAATTTGATTATGGGGATGAATAGTTTTTGGTTTAAGCTTAAAAAACTTACAAAATGGGTTGTGGAACAAGCATTATTTTAAAACCTTTTACTAATATCAAAGAAATAGAAAATTTGGTTTGTGATCTTGAAGTCTATTATGTATGATCCTACTAAGATTAAGGACTTGATTGAGGTGAAAGATAAACTTCTTAATTTTAAAATATGGAAGAGACTTATTGGTGCCAAAAGCTACTAGTAAACATATTGCAGATGGTGACAAAATACTAGATATTTCCATGCTTTAGTTAATAAAGAGAGCTTTTAAATAATATTCAAAAATTAAAGATGATAATGGAGAATGGATTATGGAGAATAATGATATTAAGGATTCAACCATTAATTACTTTAGAAATATGCTTAATAAGAGTTTCTTATGAAGCTATTTCTAAATCACTTGATTCCTTCTATTATAACAATAATGATAATGATTTGCTTACTATTGTACCTAATGAAGAGAAATTTTTAAAGTTCTTAATAGCATGAACATAGATTCTATTGTTGGTAGGGTTTCACTACAATTTTTCAAAAATGCTAGTTTATTATTAAAAATGATTTGGTTGAGGCTGTAGTTGATTTTTTTTTAATGGTAATCCTTTTCCTAGATATTTTTCTTGCACTTCTATTATTCTCATACCTAAGAAAGATAATCCAAACTATTGGAGTTATTTTAGACCTATTAGTCTTTGCACCTTCTTCAATAAGCTAATTTCCAAAATTCTAACCAACAAGCTTAGCCCTTTACTTCATAGGATTATCTCTCTAAACCAAACTAGTTTTGTTAGAGGTAGATCTATTTCTAATAATATCTACTTTCTTAATTAATTCATGATTTGATGCTAAGACTAGAGGTGTTCAAATTAGATATTACCAAAGCTTTTGACAATATCTCTTGGGATTTCCTTATCCATATTCTGAATTTATTTGGGTTTTCGATAAATTTATCTTTCTTATTAAAATTGTATTAAAATGCTAGTTTTCTATTTTTTGCTTAATTTGGGAAGCCTTGGGCTTCTTTCCTTCTTCCCATGGCCTAAGATAAGGGGATCCTCTATCTCCTACCTTATTTATTATTGTTGTTGAGTACTTATCTAGGAGCATCAATGATCTATTCTTAAACAATCCTAGTATGCATTACAAAACTCTTGGTGTTCTTCCTGTTTGTCATTTTAGCTTTGCAAATGATTTCATTATTTTATGCAATGCTTCTATTCATCATATTAAGAATCTCAAGATTTTTTTTTAAAACATTTGGTTCAGAAAGTGGTATATCTATCAATGAAAACAAAAGCTATTTTATTACTTCTTCAAGCATCTCCAATAATAGATTTAATCAAATCTTCCATATCACTAACTTTAAACATCAACACCTTCCTCTTAAGTACTTGGGTGCTCCTCTTTTAAATGTAAAATGATCCCATCTTTTGATGAGTTAATTCAAAAAATTTTAAATAAAATTTTTGTTTAGGAATTTCATTTACTTTTGGTGGTAGGCTCACTATTCTTAAAAGCACTCTCAATTCAATGCACTTTATTTGATTCAAACTATTATCCCCACTAATGCTACTCTTATCGAATTGATCCTTGCTTAATAAATTTTTTTTGGGGATCCAATAATTCTACTAAAAGAATGCATTGGACTTCTTCATAAATGTTGTGGTCCTTTGGGTGAAGGTGGCCGGTTGCAAACCGATTCATGAAGCTATTAATGCCTTCTCTCATAAGCTCTACTAGAATTTTAGAAAGAATGACAACCTTTGGGCTAATTTATTGATTAAAAACTATTTCCAAGGTAAAAACCCTCTTATATGTGCTTATAAATTTCGTGACTTTCTAGTTTGCAAAAGGCTTTGCTCCATTAAATGGGTTGCTTGAACCCTTAATATGTTGGGGTATTCATTCGGTTCTTCTTTCTTTTGGCAAGACAATTGGATTGGTGGCTCTATTGACTCTCTTTTATCTACCACTCTACCACTATCAAAGTTAACTCTTTTGCATAAGAACACTTGGAACAAAAATAAACTTGAGAATTATATCCTATTTCTCTTTTAGATAACTTTAGAAATATCTTTATTTTCTCTAACAAACCTAACCAAATTCTCTTTAAGCTTTCTTACAATGGTGATTTTGTTCTTAGGTTTGGAATTTTATTAGAGATAAACAAAACTCCTCAAATGTTTTCATTAAACTTTGGAACAATATCATTCCCATTTCTTATTGGTTTTAGCTTGGAGGATTTTGAATTCTTGTGGACTTTTGCTCGAATAAAGGGTTTTATTTTCCTTCAAAGTGCTATTGTTGCTTTCATATTGAAAATGTTAATCATGTTATTGTCAATGGTGCTATTTTCTTCTAAATTATGGTTATGGTAAGATGATTAATTTAATACCAACTCCTTTCATGGCACTCTTTCCATATATCAACTTCTTGAAGTCTATATCCAAAAAAATTGAAAGGTCATATCAAAGTTCTAGTTATTACCCTTATCATTTGGATGGATATAAATGATGCTAAATATCATGGTATTCTGAGCCATAAAGGATCTAGCTAGAACCAAATAAAAATTCAAGCTCTATTTAATGCAAATCTTATTAGTAACATTCATTTTACAGGTTATAAATTTGTGGCTAAAAAATTGGGTATCATTACTGTTGACTCTTATAAAGAGCTAGGATTATCCATTGGATCAAACCAAAGAAAATTTGATTAAAGTGAATCATGGTTCTATTGCTTCCAATAAATATTGTTGTGGTGGTATTCATAGGAATTCTAAAGGTACTACCATTTGTGCTTTTGCCTATCCTCTCAAAAGCTTATTATGTTATCTATGTTTAGCTTATGGTCAATAAAGCTATTGAGATTTATTTGAATAAAGGTTTCCTCAACATCTGGATTTAAGTTGACGCGTTCTTGCTTTTTGACATGCTAAACTCTAATATAATAGGAAATGTTGATTTATTTTATCTTCTTAACCATACTGAAAATCTTCTTTCTCAAGTTTTTATAAAATTTTATCATCAATCTTCTTTCTCAAGTTTCTTATAAAATTTTCCATATCCTTTGTTAAGGTAATGCTTGTGTTGATTTCTTGACTACTTTAGGTTCGAACATAATGGATTTCACTTTATTTGACAATCAAAATTTGCCTAAACTTTTAAGGGGTTTGGTCAACGGATAACAGATTACCTTATCTCAGTTATAATTTCTTGGCTTGGTTTTTTTCTGGTTTTGATGAGCCATTACTTTTGGTTCCCCTTTGTTAAACCTTCTTTGGGTTGTGGCCATTTTCTTATTTTCACTCTTGGGCATCTTTGGGTTTTGTTTTGAGCTCTTGCTTTTGGGTTGGGTGGTTAATACACAGTGGTTCTATTTTTTTTTTATCTAGGTTGTTTTGGTTTTTTTGGTGGATGATGTTTACTGGTTGGATGATTATTGTTGCTTGGTTGTTTTTTGCTGACTTTCATTTGGGTGGTGGCTTTTCTACTATTTTGTATGGATTTTTTCCATATCTCTAAGGTGGTTGCTTCCTTTTGAGTTGGATTTTCTCTTGTATGGTGGTTATTTGGGTGGCCTTGTTGGGTTGGGCTGGTTGGTTTTGGTTGGTTGGTTGGTTGTTGTGTTGGCTGGTTTATCCATACTTTGGTTGTGGAGAGATGTTGGTGGTCTAATTTTGGATTGGATTTTTTAAGGTGGAATTTACTTGCTGACTGTTATTTCTTCTATTTTGTTGATTGGGTTTTGGTAGTCAGTTTTGCTAGTTTGGGTTTTTTTCTTTTGGTTATGGTTTCGGCCACTTCATGTAATGGTCTTCCTCTCTTAGGCTGCTACTTTTGTTATTTTGGGTTGGTTTTATATTTATTTAGTGGTTGTTTTGCTTTAGGATCGGTGACTTGGTTTGGTGTATTGGTGCCTAACTTGGCTATGGTTATGATGCTTGCACTCATTGATATTTGCTCCTTTTCTTTGGCTTTGGTGTTCCTACTATATGTTGCTACTCGATGGATGGCTTTTAGTCGTCTTATCTTTGCTCCATTTTGTTTATGGTTATTCTATTCACCTCACGGATCGAATTTATGCTACTTTGGTTGGGTTTGGTGGATGTTGTTGTTTGCTTCTACCCTTTTCCTGGTTGTCTTGGGTGGTTTTGGCATGATGGATGCTATTGGTCTTTTCACTGATTTGGATTTTCTCTTACTGTGGTGGTTGGCTGGGAGGCTATGTTGGTTGGCTGGGTTGGTTGGATGGGTGGCTATTTTGGCCTTTCTTTCTTGCTCTATTGGTGACATGCTGGTTGGCCTGCTCCTACTATGGTTCTCTTCTCTTGGCTGCTCTTGCCCTTTTCTGGTTTGGGTGACAACCTTGCTGCCTTTCTTGTTTGCTTGTGGAGGACATGAGCTCTTGTGTTTTTACTTTTTGGTCTTGGTTTTTCTAGTTTGTGTTGTTAAGGTCATGATGCTTGCTCCCTTTGATGTTACTATTGCTCTTTAGTGTGGCTTTGGTGGTGTTCCTACTATACTGCTGTTGTCCCTGATGGTTGGCTGATTTTTTGCCTTATTGGGCCTATTTGTTTTAGTGGCTTTACGGTTGGCTATTATGTCTACTACATGGAAAAGTTTGCAGCCTTGCAGGATGATGGACTTGGGATGATGGGCTATAAAAGGTATGCTGGCAATGATTGCTTTGATGTTTCCCTCTCTATCTTCTTTTGGTAGCACTATATGTAAGTTTGGATGTTTACATATTTTGTTGCTCTTGAGATGATTATGCGAGCTGAGCCTTTTCTTTACTTTGCTCCTTTTCTTTGCTCATACTCTTTATGCTTGCTTAATTGTACTCATCCTTTCATTAGTATGTTGCAGATTTCTTTTATTGGTTGGGAGAATCTTGCAGGTGGATCTTGCTGGTATCAAAAGGACCTAGTGGATGTTGCTGTTGCACATTGATCAGTTGTTATTGGTGATTTTGTTTTGCTTTCGCTTTTGTTATTTCTTTCTTATATTATTGTAATAGTTAGGGGGTTTATCTCTTTAGTACTTATTGTTGCTCTTTGAGCATTAGTTTAGAGATTTACCCCACAGGACTTTATTACTTTTTCTTTGTGGCAATAAAATTCTAATTTCCCAAAAAAACCACACCCCTAAAACCTTAACCTAAACTAAATAAAACATAAAAATAAAATAAATAAAAATACCAAAACATAAATAAAATAAAAAATATAATAAATTAAAACTAAAACCTAAACCTAAAAGTAAAAAAAATTAAATATAAAATAAAAATTAACTATAATAAAATAAATAAAAACCTAAATTAAATAAAAACTAAACCTAAAATAAAAATAAAATAAACCTAAAATAAAATAAAATATAAACTAAATAAAACCTAAAACATAAAAATAAAACCTAAAAATCAAATAAAATAACACTAAAAACTAAAAAAAACCTAAAATAAATAAAATAAAATAAACCTAAAACTAAAATAAACTAAAATAAAATAAAATAAACTAAAACCTAAAATAAAACTAAACTAAACCTAAACCTAAATAAATAAAATAAAATAAACTAAAATGATAAAACATAAACTAAAAAATAAATCTAAAAAAAAACTTAAATAAAATCCTAAAATCTAAACCTAAAAAAAATAAAATAAACTAAACTAAAATAAAATAAAAAGAAACTAAACCTAAAAAATAAACAAAATAAATAAAATAAAACCTAAACCTAAAAATGTAAAATAAAAAATTTAAACTAAAATAATTAAACTAAACAAATAAAAAAAATAAACATAAATATAAATTAAAATAAATTAAATTAAAGATAAAATAAAATAAATAAAATAAAATAAATAAATAAATACAGTTTGTGTTTTTAAAAATAAAATATAATAAAAAAATAAAAATAAAACCACTGACACTAGCCACAAACCCTAAACAAAGATCCTAAACTCTAAATCTAGCCTAGCCCACTTGAAACCCTAAAACCACAACCACAAACCCTAAACCCAAAGGCCACAAAACCAGGCCACAAAACCTGAAACCACACAAACCACAAACAGCCTAAACCTAAACCTGAAAACATAACCCACAAATCCAAACTAAACCCTCAACTCAAACCAAAACTGAAACCAAAATCCTGAGCCACAGAAACTGAAAGCCTAAATCTTAATCCTAAACCAAAGAAAAGATAAAACATAAAACCCTAAACCCTAAACACAAACCACAACCTAAACCCCAAACCAAACTCTAAAGATCTAAATAAACTAGAAAATAAACTAAACCCTAAAACCTAATAAACCAACCTAAACCCAGAATGGGAAGAACTTGAGGGCGAACATCACTTGTCAGCTAGTAGATCTGGTGGAGGTGAAGGTGGAGGGATTATCACAGTGGTGGTGGGGATCTAGAGGTGATGGTGGATATGGAGGTGGTGGTGGATCTGGTGGTTATGGAAGGCGGGAGGAGCGCAGAGGTTAGAACTATGGTGAAGATCAAGAGGTGGTAGTTGATGGGAACTAGAGAAATTGAAGAACAGATTAGATCTGCTTATGGAATGTCTTTTGAGAGATTCTAGTTATCTAGGGCTTTTCATTTGCTCAATGTGTGCTCATTTTTTTTATATATAATGTAAACATGTCTTAGAAAACTTGTGTGTTACTTGGTTGATGAAATCAAAGAAATGTTGAATCTAAATTTGTTTCTATTTAAAAAAACTAAAACACAACTCTAACTAAACCTTTACCTAAACCTAAAACCTACACTAAACCCTGAATCTAAACCTAAAATAAACAAACCATAAACCCAAACCCTAAAATGATAAACCCTAAAATCAAAAAAAAAAAAACCCCAAACCACAAACCCTAATCCTAAACCCTAAACTAACCCTAAATTATCCACAAACTAAACTAACTAAAACTAAACCCTAAACCTGAAAAGCTAACTAACCTAAAATAAATAAAACCAAAAAAATAAAACCAAAATAAAGAAACTAAACCTAAACCTAAAAATGAAAATAAAATAAAAAATAAAAAATAAACTAAAATAAAATAAATAAAAACCTAAACTATACTAAAAAACAAAAAAACCTAAATAAAATAAAAACTAAACCTTAAATAAAAATAAAATAAACATAAAATAAGATAAAATAAAAACTAAATAAAAATCTAAACCAAAAAAATAAACCTAAAAATAAAACTAAAATAAATAAAAATAAAACCTAAACCCTAAACTAAAATAAACCTAAATAAATAAAAATAAAAACAAACCTAAACTAAAACTAAATAAAGAGACCAAAATAAATAAAAATAAACCTAAAATAAAATAAACTAAACCTAAATAAATAAAATAAAATAAATAAAAATAAAAATAAATGAAACCTAAAATAAACCTAAAATAAAAACCTAAAACCTAAAACTAAAAAATAAAATAAGAACCTAAACTAAAACCTAAAGTAAAAAAAATAAAACCTAAATTATAAAAAATAAAACTAAAATAAAAATAAACCTACTAAACTTAAAAGAAATAAACTAAAATAAAACCTAAAATAAAATAAATCTAAAATAAACAAACTAAACTAAATAAAATAAAAAAATAAACTAAATAAAATAAAAATAAAATAAATAAATAAAATAAATAAACTAAACTGTCGGTTTTAATTTAAAAAAACCCATAAACCCTAAATCCTTAACTATAAACCCAAACTCTAACCACAAACCTATAACCCTTAACCTAAACACTAAACCCTAAAACAGAGCCACAGACCAAACCCTAAACCACAAATAAACCACAAAAGCATAAACCCTAAACTTGTAAACCAAACCCAGCCCAAATAAAACCCTAAACTAAACCTAAGGTAACTAAATAAATTAAAAAATAAACCTAAACCCTAAAACTTAATAAACCTAAACCTAAACCTAAACCCTAAGAATGGGCAAAGCTTTGACGGCAAGAACATCTCCATCAACCAAGCTCAGTCTAGATCTAGCGGTGGAGGCAAAGGCGGATGCGCCGGTTATCGTAGTGGTGGTGGGGGATCTGGAGGTGCTGGTGGGTATGGAGGTGGTGGTCAGAGCAATGGTAGTTATGGAGGCAGGAGGAATGACGTAGGTTATAGCAGGTGGTGGTGGGAGGAGAATCGAGGATATGATGGTGGATCGCTACTTGGGTGGTGGTGGTGATTCATTGGAACCACGAAGAACAAGATCCGATCTACGCTTATGGAATTATGTCTTTCTGATTGAGATGTTTTAGTTATCATGGGTTTTGATTTGCTCTATGCATGCTCATTTTTTATGTCATCGCTTTTTGCTTAGAAAATAAGGTGTGTTACTTGGTTGATGAAATCGAAAAGAAGAAATGTTGACTTTGAATTTGTTCTCTATTAAAAAGAAAAATAAAAACCACAAACCCTAAACCTAAACCTAAACCTAAAACCTAAACTTTAAACCCTAAAACTAGACCCAAACCTAAACCTGGAAAACCCAAAAGTAACCAAACCTAAAATAAATCTAAAACCCAAAACCTAAACCCCACAAACTGAGCCTAAACCAAGCACTAGGCCAACCTCACAGACCCTGGGCCAAAACCCTGGATCCTAACCACTGAGCCTACTGAGGCCCTAACTCACTGGGCCTGGGCCTAGGCAAACCCTAAACACAAAAACCTGAGCCAATACTAAAACCTGAGCCCTGGGCCTATGACACAGATCCTGGGACTGAGATGACCTGGTAAAAGATCTAAATCCCTAGGCCTAGGCCTACTGGGCCTAATGATAAGAGCCTATAACTAAATATTAAAAAGATAATATAAAGATAATTTAGATAAACAAAAATTTAACTAACATAAACCTAATTAAAGATAAAATAAATTAAATAAACTAAATAAAGAATAAATCATGGATGGCTAAATAAATAAAGATAAAATAAACTTAATATTAAGATAAAATGTTGTAATAATAAAGTAAATAGCTATAAAACTAAATAAAATAAAATTAAAGACTATTTGCATATTTTAAAATTGCTAAAAATGAAAAAAACTGGATCAATAGGCCTGGCTAAACCAACCAACCCTAAAATAGATCTTAAAAAAATGACTAAATGAGAATGGATGGGTGGCTAATAAGGCCCTAGGCTGGGCTCTGGAGTCCTTAGGCTAGGCTTCCTGAGCCTTCACTATACTGGTAAGGCCACTGAGCCCCACCTTATAACTGAGCCCTGGGCTGACCTGCGCCCTAGGCTGACCTGGGCCCTGGGCCTGACCCTAGGCCTATGGCCACCTACCTGGGCCCTGGGCTGCCCAGGCAAAGAAGACCTGGGCCCTGGGCTGGGCTGAGAGGCCTGGGCCCTGGGCTAATAAAAACTGGCCCTGGGCCTAAGCCCTCTGGGCCCTAGCCAATAAAACCTGGGCCCAGATCCTAAATGACCTGGGCTGAAGATCTGACCACAAAACATAAAAACCTAAATCAAACCCAATAAGACCTAAAATAAAAACCAACTAAATAAGAATAAAATAAAATAAATAAAACCCAAACTAAATAAGATAAAATTATATAATATAAAAAACCTATAAATAAACATACCTAAATAAAATATAAATAAAAAAACTAAAATTAAATAAAAGAAAACCTAAACTAAAACTATAAAATATAATAATAATAAAATAAAATAAAATAAAAAATATATAAAATAAAATAAATAAAATATAAAATAAATAAAACTAAATAAAACTAAACCTAAGATATAAAAAGAAAGCTAATTAAAAAATAACACAAAACCCTAAAAGAAAACTAAAATAAATATAAATAAAATACTAAATAAATAAAATATAATCTAAACTAAAATAATAAACCTACTTTATTACAAAAACTTAAAACTAAACTTACCTAAAATAAATAAAATAAACTAAAAAACTGGCTATAAAAAAATAAACCTAAAATAAAATAACCTAAACCTACCTAAAAAAATAAAACCTAAACCTGGACCTTAAATAAAATAAGTAAACTCAAATAAAGCTTAAATCTAAGATAAAAATATATAATTATAATACTAAGATATAAAAATATAAATACATAAATAAAATAAAAGTAACAAAATAATATAAACTAAATACTACCCTAGTTGGTTTAAAAAAAACTAAATCTGACACCATACCTGAGCCCCTGATCCTGACTGAGCCCTCAAACTCTGACCCTAGGCCCTGACCCTAAGATTAACTTTGGGCCCTAAAATACACTAGACCATGACCCTAGGCCAGGCCAAAACTCTAAGCTAAATATTAAATCCTAAATTAAACCCTGGGCCACTGACCCTAGAGCCTTAACCTAAATCCTAAGACCCAATAAAACTAGCCACAAAGACTACCCTAATAAAAACTAAAATAAAATATAAATAATAAAACCAGATAATTACTAAAAACTAAAATAAAATAGACCTAAAATAAGATAAAATAAAATAATAATAAATACTAGATAAAATAAATAATAACCTGGTAAAAAACTAAAAAACAAATTTTAATACATAAATGTAAAATACCTAAATAAAGTATAAATAAATAAAAGATAAAACACTAAACCAAGGGTTTGCTTTTTAATAAAATGCTAGGCCTAAACCCTAGGCCTGACCTTGATCCTAAAAACTAACTAAATAAACTTAACCACAGGCCTGAAAACTAAACCTACCATACATTAAGCCCCAGAGCTAAACCAACCAAAATCTACAATTGACCCTCTAAACTGATTGAGCCACTGATCAAGGCCCAAACCTGAACTTGCTAACCACTGATGATAGTGAACTGAAACCACTTCCACTAACCTAGATAAGGCCTCCTGATGACTCTAGGAATAAACCCTAATCTGAGCCCAGGCCACAGGCCAAGGCCACTGAGGACTCTCACAGGCCTCTAATCTGACAATAGACTCTGGGCCCTGAGCCCTGGGATTAGGCCCTGGGCCTCTTAATGATCTGGGCCCTGGGCCCTTGATAAATGATCCCACTCCTAAATCTGGAGTCCAGTTTTGAACTAATCACCTTCTGGCTGACAGGCTCCTATCACTCCTAAACCACTGATGACCCTGGGCCTAACCCAGGCCACTAAACTGAGAACAGGCCTGAAAGACTACTAAACCTGATTAAAGGCACTGAGAATGAAACTTAGTTCTTTAAACTGAAACCACAAGGCTTAAACCCAAACCCTGAGCCTAAAAACCCCAAACCATGAAGCAAACACTAGAACAAACCTAGGCCATTAAAAAAGATGCTTGGGCTCTAGCCAGGACCACAGATTAGTGAACCACTAACAAACCTAAACACTTAAAACCACAAAAATAAAATAAATAAAAAAAACCTAAATGAAATAAAATAATAATCTAAATAAAAACTAGACCTAAACTATAAAAAAAAATAAAATATAAAAATTATAATAAAATGAAAACCTACTACATATAAAATAAATATAAAATCATAAAATAAAAATAAAATAAAAAAATAAACCTAAAATAAAATAAAATAAAACTAAATAAAACTAAATAAATATAAATAAAATAAATAAAAATAAAATACATTCTACAATAAAATAAACTAAAATAAATACCTAAATAACTAAATTAAAATAAAACCTAAACTAAATCATAAATAAATATAAAATAAACCTAAACTAGAAATAAAAATAAAACTTAAACCACAAATATAATAAAAAAATAAAACTCATAAAAAAAAAATGACCAAAATCTAAACTTAAAAAATAAACTAAAATAAAACCTAAACTAAAATAATAAACCAAAATAAATAAACTAACCTAAAATAAAAATAAAATGAACTAAAATAAATAAAAAATTCTAAATAAACTTAAAACTACTTGGTTTAGTTAATTTAAAAAAAGACCCTAAACCCTAAATCCTAAACAAACCTAAAACTAATACCACACTAAACCTTAAACCCTAACCACAAACCCTAAATCATAAATCTCTAAACCATAAACCACACAAACCCTACCTAAACTCACAACCTTAAATAATTAAATGGTATAAGCTAAATCTTAAACAAAACCCTAAAACCCACTTAATCTAACCATAAACCTTGGGAGCTAGAGTAATCATAGTCTTTGGGCTAATTTCATGTTAAATATTGCGTAGCACCCCTCATTTGTCCCTTTAATGTGATTCTCCTGTGGAAAGACTTTTTTCACAATGGGATCTAATCCTTAATTTTTTTGGGGCATTAACTTGCACTTCTTTCTTTTGGAAGATAATTGGTGGTTGTGGATCCATTGATAACTTACTCTCCACCCATTCCATTGCCTATTAGGTAAACTCTTTTACAACAAGTGGAACAATAGTAAGCTTGCTAATTTTATCCCTTTTACTTACTTGGTCTGAATATTCTATTCCTATAACTCCACACAATCAAGATCAAATTCTCTTTAAGCTCTCACATAATGGTGATTTCAACCTCAAAATGTGTGGCTCCATTAAAGATACTCATGATTCCTCCATGTGTTCTCCAAACTTTGGAATAACAATATCCCTACATCTTATTCTATTCTTACTTGGCAAATTGAAAAAATTTTATCCTGTTGATTCCTGTTGTGGGGTAAAGGGTTTCATTTACCCTCTAAATGCCAATGATGTTTCCATATTAAGAATAATCATGTTTTTTGTTAATGGGGCCATTGCTTCTAAACTTTGGATTTGGTATGATGATCTTTTTAACACTATCAATTTCAATGACTCTCGTACTTTATATAAACTTCTTGAAGTCTATATTGATAATACTATTAAAGGTCACATTAAAGTCATCACTGCTATCTCTCTTATTTGGTTCATATGGATGGACCGAAATGATGCAAAATATCATGGGATCCCTATGAACCATGTGAGGATTATTGCTAGAACTAAAAAAAATCATGACTTGTTTAAAGCCAATCTCATTCATTACAGACAATTCAAAGGTTGTAAATTTATTATAGGAATTAACCCATCAACCACGAAATGGCAAGATTGTCTATTGGAAAAAACCTCTTGACCATATTATTAAAATTATCGATGGCTCTCTCTCATAATGGCTCAGTTTGTGGTGGCATTTTCGGGAACTCTAAGGGTATAGTACTATGAGCTTTTGCTTATCCCCTTATTTCCTGCACTGTCCCATTTTCTGAGCTTATGGTAGTCTTCAAAGCTCTTGAGATTTGCCTCCAAAATGGCTGGCACAATATTTAGATTGAGGTGGATGCAATTTTGTTGATTGATCTTTTGACCTCCACTAAGATGAGCAGCACAGAATTGTACTACCTCCTCAAGCAAACTAGAGCTCTTCTTTCCAAATTGAATTTTGACATCTCATGTTTGGCATGAAGGAAATGCTTGTCGACTACCTTGCCCTGGTGCTAGATCAGATGGTATCATCTTCTTTGATCATCTCACCTTACCCAAACACTTGTGGGCTGGTTAACTTGACAATTCGGGTTTCATTATCTCACTTAAGCTAACCTTTTGATGTTCTTGTCCATTCATCTTTTAACTGTATGCCTCTTTACTTTATGACTTTATGGTCCTTTTTGGGTCTTTTGTGGATGTTTCACACAGATATTATTTGCTATATTGATCTCTGTGTCATGATTTGGTGTTTTAATAGTTTCTTCTTTATTTAGAGGCTCCCTGCTTTTGGCATTTACAACACAGATTTGTTTATGTGAATATTAATACCATGCATTGGAATTTTGTTGAGCTTAATTTGCTATTGGTTTTATAACAATCATGGTGGATGGAGATATTTATCATGGTTTAGCTACCATTATTTTTCACTGCTATTTGTCAAAGATATTACAGCTTGGAGCATCTTAGTTACCTATGTTGTTTCTATGCATTATATTAGTGTTCATTACACTGGTTGCAATATTTATTTTGAAGATTTATAGTTAGGTTGTTGGTTTTGATAATGATTGGTGGCGGCTTTTGAAATCTTGCTTATCTCTCTATTAGATCTTGAGCTCTTCTTTATTCTCTTTGTCTACTTTGGTGACAATTTCCTCTTATTTAGAGTTATCTTTTATATTTTTTTGCATGAAGAGGTTTTGGGGTCTTATATTTCTTCCTCTATGCTTCATAACCTTACCTTCACATCCTATAAAAATAATAGATGCAACATCCTGGGTAAAACTCTTTCTCTACAGATTTTGAATTTTTTCCATTTCCAATATTCTAATGTTGTGGGTCTAGCCTCTTGTATTTCTTTGTGCTCTTTCTTTTGTGGCTTATCCTATGTTTGGAATTGTTTATTATCTTCCACTCATGATTTCTCGATGATATTTTCAGCTAATTTGCTCTTTTGAGGATCTCATTGATGAGACTCTTTTGAACCCTATGGTGGCTGTTGCCCCACTACTTTTATTGGCTTACCCTATGGTTGCAATCATTGTAGTGTTGTTTTAAGCTATATTTGTTGGATTTCTAGATTCCTCAGCTAACCTTATTTTAATCTATATTTGTGGATTTCATTTATTATTCTGAGCTATTGGATCATCTACCTTTATATAATGTTTGTGCTGCTAATAAGTGGGATGATGCTATTTTCACCTGCTACTATTTTTTATTTCCTGGTTCAACTAGTCTTGGTTTGCTAGTCTTATATCAAAAGAAACTATTCTTGGTTTTATTAATTTTGATGTTGTCTTGTCTTGTTTTTTGACAACACTTTTTTCCCAACTGTCAAGCAAGATTTTGTTATTTCCTGTTCTATTTTATTATTTCCTTGCAGGTTTGGATTCCCTTATTGGCTTCTTTGTTAGCCTTTACTGTGGTTGTTGGTTTTACTGCTACCTAGATCTGCTTTATCTAGAAGGTTTTTTCTTTTTATTATCCTTTGAACTTTAGGGCCCTTTAGGGAACATATAATAGTCTAGAAAATCAAAAATAGGGAACATACAATTGTTCAAAGGTTTTACTGCTACCATTGTTGGCTTTTGGACTTTAGGGCCCTTTGTCCAGCTGGTGAACTTTATGATTATTATATGTTCCCTATTTTTGATTTTCTGACTATTTTTGCTGTTATCAATTGGGCTACTTTTTTATTTTTCCTTGATTTTTCCCACTTGGTTCTATTAACATTGTGCATCCACGTGATTTTCCATCGATTATTTGGATCTTTGCATGCTTTTGGGTGGACTCTTCCAACTTGTTGGTATTCCTTGTTTGTTGTTGCTGGATTAATACTCATCTTGTCTCAGGGTTTTGGTTTGTTTTGCTTACTCTATTGAAGTTGTTGATTGCTTGGTGGACTTTGCCTTGAACCCCCTAAATGGTTTATTATATGCATATCATCTTAATTCATTGGTCTACTTTATCTACTGCTATTTTCTCCATCTTCTTTCCATTAAACTTGTATCTATTGCAATGTTTTTCCTGGATGGGTGGCTTTATGGCAAGCTAGCTGGTTTTTGTTCTCTAGCTGGTTGTTTCTTATCTTGGATATTTGTTATTTTGGTTTTTCAGGACTCCTATGTTGGCTCCATCCTGGTTGGCTGTAGGACTTCTAGGTCCTATGTTCAGCTAGTTGTTTCTAACATTGATGTTCTTATGGTTTTGGTGATTCTTGTCAGGTTGCCATACTTGTTTTTATGCTCTATCTACTTGGTTATTAACTATGGAAATGTCTTTCGATGGAGAGGTTTTAGCCAACTTGTCCCTTCCTGTCTTAGATGTTGTTATCTTAAGTGTTACTATCTTGGCTAGTTTTTGTGTTGGTTATCTGCTGTCTTCCTTTTTCTAGATTCTAATGTTGATATTCATTTGAATCCATTTTTTGATTTTTCTTCTGATGGGTTCCAATGTTGCATTAACTTCTTTGCTGTTGGGGTTGGCTTTCGAAATGCCTGTGCTATTTACGTCTGGGCTGCTATTCATCTCCTGATTATTGTGATCTACATTATCTGTTGTTGTCTCTAATCCCATCTTGATTCGGTTAGGTTTGTGCAGTCGTATGCGCTGTCTATTCTGAATGGGTGGTATTATGGATAGTTGTTGCCTTTTGTTGTCTTGCTCTCTTGGTTGTTTGTTGATCTAGATTATCTGATTTTTGGTCCTGAATGCTGCTATTGGAGCTATAACTCTAACTGTCTTTACTTGGTGCTATTTTTGGTAGGTTGCAGTCTATTTCCTGTGTTGGGCTATGCTGCCTTCCTTTACAATTGCTTTTTCCCAATTACTGATATGGATATTAATAAGGGGGTTGTTTCCTGGCCTGAAAGATTCATATATATATCATATGTTTGGGATGGTGTTAATTATAGGCTCATTGACTTGATTAGTAGGATTTGACAAGTTGTCTTTGTTTTCTTGTGGAGGGATTATATCGCGGCTTTTTCTTTTCTTGGATATGCCTTTTCATGAGGTTCAAAGATGGCTCATTCTCTTATGTTTATGTATTCTCATGTCAGGGTGACTATATTGATGATACTTTTCTTGAATGGGACACATTATCCTTCAGCTCTTTGCAATTCCTCTCTATATTAGATATGATTTTGTTTAGGTTTGCAGGTAATAAAGCTCACAAGACTATCAACAACTGGGTGTTATCTCCTCACGGTTTGTTGGTATGATGGCGTGATGATCTCACTCCCTTTTGGTTTGGTAGTAGGTCTTGCGATGTAACCTCGAAGTTTGGATGCTCATATTTGCATCCGCAACTTGGTGTGAATGAGGAGCATTCTCTCACAATTCCTTACTATCATTCGATTATGTTGTTTTCATTTATCCTTTTCTATATTACCTTAGCTCTAATCTCTTTCTATTATAATTTTGCGGTGATTCTCTCTTATCCTCTTGCAGGTTTGCTCCATATTATCATGCATTCTCACATCCTCCAGAGCATTGGCCCTAATCTTCCTTTGGCTTATTATGTTAATCAACTTGTATCTTTTGATTGCTTTAATGTCTTCTTTTGCTTTTGGATGTACTTAGATAGGGGATTTACTCCTTAGGCTGATTGTAGCTCTTTGAGCAGTAGTTCTGGAGGTTTATCCCCTTCAAGGACCTTGTAACCCTCTTTTTTGTGGCTAAAATACCACTACATGGGGTTTCCCTAAAATAAATGATAAAAAAAATAAAATAAAATAAATAAAAACCTAAACCTATATAAAATAAAAAATAAAATAAAATAAAAACCTAATCTAAAACATAAACCTGAACCTAAACCTAAAAATAAAATAAAATAAAATAATAAAATAAAATAAAATAAATAAAAACCTAAACCAAACTAAAAAATAAAATAAACTTAAAAATAAAAATCCTAAATAAAATAAATATAAAATATAAAATAAAAATAAAGTAAACCAAAAAAATAAAATAAAGTAAGAACTAAATAAAAATATAAACCTCAAAATAAAATAAAATAAACCTAAACCCTAAACTTAAAAAAACCTAAAACATAAACTAAAAAAAATAAAATAAATGAAAAATAAACTTAAACCTAAACAAAAAATAAAAAACTTAAAATAAACCTAACATAAAAATCTAAAACCTAGACCTACAAAAATAAAATAAAAATCTAAACCTAAACCTAAGAATAAGAAACAAAACCTGAACTTAAAATAAAATAAAAATAAAACTAAACTAAAAAATAAACATAAACCTAAACATAAAACTAAAAAATAAACAAAAAAAGACTTAAATTGAAATAAAAAACCTAAAATAAATAAATAATATAAATAAAAATAAAAAATAAACCTAAGTAAAGATAAAAAAATAAAATAAACTAAAATAAATAAAATAATCAAAATAAACTAAATAAACTAAACTGGTTTTACTGATTTAAAAAAAATCCTGAGCCAAACCTAAACCTGCTCTTAACTCTAAATATCCTAATAACCTACAACCCCACCTAAAACCTAAAACCTAAAATACAAAATAGATGTATAAACCCTGACCCAGATTAGCCTAAACCCAAAATCCTAAACCCCAGCCCAAACCCTAAATACCCTGAGCCACAATAACCCTAAACCTGAGCCTAAACCCTAAAGACCCTGAGCCTGAGCCTAAACCACAGGCCCTGAGCTCCACTGAGCCAAACCACAGGCCACGGACCACAGGCCTACCCTCCATCCTAAACCACTGAAACTGATGCTGAGCCCTACCCTGATCTTGACCAAACTAAGCCAAAGACCAAACTTAAGCTGATTAGGCAAACCAAAAATAGACAGGATAAGATAATAATATATATAAAAACTTAAACTAAAACCTACCTAGTTAAATATAAATAAAAAAGATTAAAATGTTGTAATGATAAATAAAACCACAAAGTAAACTAAAAATAAAATAAACCTAAAATAAAACCTAAATAAATAAAGAAGATAAAGAAAATAAATTGAAAATAAAATAAAACTAAATAAAACTTAAACCTAAAATAAACATAAAATAAATAAAAATAAAACTTAACCTAAAATAAAATGAAATAAACAAAATAAACCTACATGACTAAAATAAACTAAACTGAATAAATAAACCTAAACTAAACCTAAAATAAACTAAACTTAAACCTCAACCTAAATAAATAAAATTAAAATAAACCTAAACTTAAACTAAAAATAAAACCTAAAAATAAACCTAATAAAAAAGAAAAATAAAATTAAAACCTAAAGCCAAAATAAAATAAACCTAAACCAAATAATAAAATAAAAAACTCAAAAGTAACTAAACCTAAACCTAAACTATAATAAATAAACCACAAATAAATAAACTAAACTAAATAAAATAAAATAAATAAAATAAACTAAGTAATAAACTAAATGATGAGCCTACTAAATCACTTGATAAAATAAATAAAATAGATAAAAACCAACCCTACCATCCGTGACCTAACCTGATCCCAGGCCCAAAGACCATACTGACCTAAACTACCACCACAAACTGACCCTGACCATAAACTCAAACCCTAAAACCACCACTACCTAGCTGATAATAATAAACTGAACCCCAAAACCCTAAACCTAAAGGCATAAAACCCTAAACCCTGAACCAAGAAAAAAAACTAAAATAAATAAACAAAACATAAAAAAAATAAACCTAAATAAAATAAGCTAAAACTAAAACCTGACCTAAACTAAAAGAAAATAAAATAAAATAAAATACACTAAGATAAAATAAATAAAACCTAAACTAAACTAAAATAAAATAAACCTGGAATAAAAAAATCAAATAAAAAAAAAGTAATCAGATAATAATAAAATAAACCCACGAAATAAAATAAAATAAAACTAAATAAAGACCTAACTAAAAATAAACCTAAAATAAATAAAATAAACATAAACCCTAAACTAAAAATAAGAACTTAAATAATAATAAAATAAAATAAAATAAAATAAACTAAACTAAAAATAAAATAAATAAACCTAAACTAAAAAAATAAATTATTTAAAAAAACTAAATATAATAAAATAAACTGAAAATAAACCTAAACCTAAACTTAAAATAAAACCTAAAATAAAAAAATAAAACATAAACCTAAAAAAATAATAACTAAAAATAACTAAAATAAAATAAACCTAAACCAAATTAAAACTCAAATAAAAATGAGCTTAAAAAATAAACTAAATAAAATACCTCAAACAAATAAATTAAACTAAATAAAATAAATATAAAATAAACTAAATACTAAATAAAAACCCTTAAAAAAAAAACCCTATAAAACCCCCTACCACTACCCTAAACCTAAACCCTAAATCCTAAAACCACACCCTAGGCCTAAACCACACCCTAAACCTAAATCAGACCCTAAACCAAACTTAAAAACTAATGAACAAAAATATAAAAGAAAAAAAGCTAAATATTAAAACAAAAAATAAAACCTAAACTAAAACCATACCTAAAAAACTAGGCTAACGTAAATAAAGATAAAAATTAAATCTAAACTAAAATAAAATAAATAAAACCTAACTAAACTAAAATAAAATGAAACCTAAATATGAAAACCTAAAATAAAAATAAATGTAAAATAAAATAAAATAAACATAAAATAAAATAAAATAAAAGACAAAATTAAACCTAAAAAAATATCCTAAAACTAAACCTAACATAATAAAAATAAATCTAAAATAAATAAAATAAACTAAAACCTAAACTAAAAAAAACCTAAAAATAAACAAAATAAAATAAATAAAACCTAAACTAAAATAAACTAAACAAATAAATAAAACCTAGAACATAAAGATAAACTAAACTAAACCAAACTAAAATAAAATACAATAAACTAAAATAAAACTAAACTAAACTAAAAAAAAAATCTAAAATAAACCAAATAAAATAAAACCTAAAACCAAAAAAAATAAAATAAAACCTAAACCAAACATAAAATAAAATAAAACCTAAACCTAAAAATAAAATAAAATAAAACTAAACTAAAAAAATAAGAAACCTAAACCTAAACCTAAAATAAATTAAAATAAAACTAAACTAAAATAAATAAATAAAATAAATAAAATAAAACTAAATAAACTTTAAAATAAACCTAAAAAATAAAAAATAAAAAAAATCTATTTAAAATAAACATAGAGCTAAATAAACCTAAACCTATTGGTTTACATAATTTAATAAAAACCATTAAACCCTAAACCCTAAACCCACAAAGCCTAAATCCTAAATCCACACTAAAACTATACATTAAACCCTACTAATCCCTGCCCTGTGCCTCAAACTCTAAACCCACAAAGGTGACTACTAAACCCTAGGCCAAACCTAAACCCTCAGCCCTATTCCTAGCATAAACCCTACCAAACCCTACCCAGCTCTAAACTCTTAACCTAAACCCAACTAACAAATACCCAACCTAAAGCTAAACCTAAAAAATAAATTACTAAACCTAAAATGTAACCTAATAACTAAACCTAAATGGAGGGTTGGTTGGCTTGATGGTGGGGTGGGGGTAGTGTGAGTGGATATGGAGGTGGTGAGTAGTGGTGGTATGGAGGCTAAAGGAGAGATGAAGATTATAGTTGTGGTGGTGGTGGGAGGAGAGATCACAGGATATGATGGTGGATCTCATCTGAGAGGTGGGTGGTTCTTATGGGAACTAGAGAAAGCTAAGAATAAAATGATTACTTATGAAACTATGTCTTTACAGTAGAGACAATTCTAATTATCTAGGGTTTTTTATTTTCTCTATGCATGCTCATTTTTTATCTATCTCGTCACTTTTGTCTTAGAAAACTAGGTGTGTTATTTGGTTGATGAAATCGAAAAGAAGAAATGTTGAATCTGAATTTGTTCTTTATTAATAAAAAACTAAAAACACTAAGCTAAACTAAAACCTATACCCAGACCTAAAACCTAAATCTAAAACCCTAAACCTAAAACCAAACCCCAAACCCTAAAAACCCAAATACTAAACCTAAAAACCACAAACCTAAACTTAAAACTAACTAAACTATAAACATAAATAAAATAAATAAACTAAACCAAATAAAATAAAATAAACCTAAACCTAAACCTACCTAAACTAAAGATAATAAAATAATAAACTAAATAAAATATAAACTTAAATAAAATAATACCTAAAATAAACCTAATAAAATAAATCTAAAATAAAATAAAACCACCTACCAATAAATACCTAAATCTAACTAATAATAACTAAGACTGACCCTTCCTGAGCCTAAACCTACCCAGACCTAAAGCCCTAACCAAATGACCCTCTTGACCCTCCATGGGCCCTAAAACCAAAAAAACTAAATAACCTAAAAAAATATCATAAAACACAATAAATAAATAAAATAACCTACCAAAAACTACTAAACTGACCTAAATAATAAAATAAAATAAAAAAATAAACTAAATATAATAAAAAAACTAAACTAAAACTAAAAATAAAATAAACCAAAAATAAAAAACCTAAATAAATAAAAAATAAATGTAAAATAAAATAAAATAAACCTAAATAAAATAAAATAAAATAAAATGATCCCTAAAAATATATAAACCTAACTTAAAGAAATAAAATAAACTAACATAAACTAAAATAAATAAAACCTAAACTTAAACCAAAAATAAAACCAAAACCAAAAACTAAATAAAATAATAAAATAAAAAATAAATACTAAACCAAAATGAAACCTAACAAATAAAACTAAAATAAAAACCTAAATCTAAACCTAAAATAAACTATAAAAACTAAATCTAAAAATAAAATAAAATAAAACTAAACTAAATAAATAAAATAAACTAAACTAAACTAAAAAAAAATAAACTAAAGAAAAATCTAAACTAAAATAAAAACATAAAATAAATAAAATAAAATAAAAATAAAAATAAATCTACATAAAAAAATAAAAGTCTAATAAAATAAAATAAAAATAAATAAATTAAACTTAACCTATGGTTTGCTTAATTTAAAAAACCTAAACTAAACCTAAACCAAATCTAACTAAACCACAGTAAGCAAATAAAACCTAGGCCAACTAAAACCCTAATCCCTGATCCTAAAGGCAGCAAACTGACACTTAAACCCAAACTTAAAACTGAGCCACTGAGCCTTGATCCCAATAAAAAATCTACCACAAAGCTGACAATAAACCCTAAAACCTAAACTAACCATACTCTATATTAAAAAAAAAATCCTAAAACTAAAGAAAACTAAAATAAATAAATAAAAACATAAACCTAAATAAAATAAAATAAAAAAATTAAAAACATAATAAAATAAATAACCTTAAATTAAACAAAATTAAAATAAACCTAAGAATAAAAGCTAAAGAAAATAATAACTAAACAAAATAAAATAAAATAAACACAATTAAATAAAACATAAACCAAAGAAAAAAAATAAAGCCTAAACTAAAATAAAAATTTTACACAAATAAAATAAATAAACAATCCTAAATCTAAACTAAAATAAACTAAACTAAAATAAATAAAGCTGACCTAAACCTAATAAAACTAAACCTAAACTAAATAAAATAAAATATACTAAAAATAAACCTAAACCTAAAATAAAAAATAAAACCTAAATTAAAAACCTAAAACCTTTAACTATAAAATAAAATTAAAAAAGAAAACCTAAACCAAAAAAATAAAATAAAAATAAAACTCACTAAAAAAATAAATCTAAACTAAATCTAAATCTAAAAAAATAAACAAAATAAATAAACCTCAAATAAATAAACTAAAATAAATAAATAAAAATTAAAATAAACTAAAATAAAATAAAACTATAAATGACTAAAACTAAGTTTTCTAAATTTAAAATTAAATAATAAAAAAACAAATTGAAAAACCCTAAACAAACCAACCATAAACCCAAAACCATAAAACCCTAAAACTTAAACCCTAAAGCCCACAAACCATAAACCTATAAACCTTAAACAAACTAAACCTAAACCACAAACCCAAACACTAAACCTGAGCCCTAAACCCTAAAACCTAAAACTTAAACCTAAACTAAACAAAACCTTAAAATAAAATAAATAAATAAACCAAAACCTAAATAAAAATAAAAAATAAAATCAAATAAAAATCTAAACTAAAACCATAATGTTAACCTATGCATAAACCTAAACTTAAAATAAAATAAAATAAAAAATAAAAACAAAATGAAAATAAAACAAATAAAAATGTAAACTAAACTAAAAAAATATACCTAAAAATTAAAAACCTAAATAAAATGAAAATAAAATATAATAAACTAAATAAAACCTAAACCTAAAATATACATAAAAATAATAAAAATAAATAGAAAATAAACTAAAATCTAAACTAAAACCTAAAACTAAAATAAAGAAAATAAAATAAAACCTAAACCTAAATAATAAACTAAACTAAAATAAATAAACCTAAAATAAACTAAATGAAGCCTTAAATAAATAAAATGAAATAAATTAAAAATAAACCTAAACTAAAACTAAAAAATAAAACCTAAAATATACTTATAAAAATCTAAAACCTAAACATAAAAAATAAAATAAAAACCTAAATCTAAACCTAAAATAAAAATAAAACCTAAAAAAAATAAACTAAAACTAAAATAAAACTAAATAAAATAAGCATAAACAAAAAAACCTAAAAAAATAAATTATTAAAACCTAAACTAAAATAAATAAACCTAAAATATAAAAACTAAATAAAAATAAATATTAAAAATAAACTAAACTAAAATAAATAAAAAAATAATAAACTAAATAAACCTAAAACTAAGTTTACTTAATTTAAAAAGTCTAAACACAAATCTAAACCCTAGGCCCAAAAAATAAAATCCTAAACAAACCATAAACCTAACCCTGACCCTAAATAAACCATAAAACCAAACTAATAAACCTGAAACCCTAAATCCTAAAGCTTAAAAACACCATAAACCCAAACCCACCCCAAAGTCCCTAAAGCTAAAATATAAAAACCTAAACCACAAACCCTAATATAGTCCCCTAACCCAAACCCTAAACCTAAATCTAAAGTAACTAAATAAATTAAAAAAAAAAACCTAAAACCCAAACCTAATAAATATAAAACTAAAGGAGAACCTTAATGGTGGAACATCTCTGACAAAATCAGTCTAGATCTGGCGCTGGAGGTGATGGTGGAGGCGGCGATTATCATTGTGGTGGTGGGGTATCTGTAGGTGCTAGTAGATATGGAGGTGGTGGTAGGCTGTGGTTATGGAGGCAGAGCGATGAAGATTACTGGTGGTGGTGGAGGGAGATCAGGATCGATGGTGGATCCTACTACTGAGAGAGGCTTGGGTGGTTCTAATTGGAACTAGAGAATCAAGAATGGCTGTCGATCTACTTATGGAACTCTCTTTATAGTAGAGACAGTTCTAGTTATCTAGGGTTTTTGATTTGCTCAATACATGCTCATTTTTATCTATGTCATCACTTATGTCATAGAAAACATGGTGTGTTATTTGATTGATGAAATAGAAATGAAGAAATATTGAATTTGAATTTCTTCTCTATTAAAAAAACACTAGAAACCCTAAAACCTAAACTAAATCTTGAACACTATAACTAAAACCTAAACCTAAAACCCAAAACCTAAACTAAACCACAAAACTTAAACTCTAAACAAACCAAAACCATAAACCATAACCCTAAAGCCTAAACCCAAACCTAAACCAAATCCTACCCTAAACCTAGCTAAAATCATAAACTAAACTAAATAAAACCTAAAATAAAATAAATAAAAAACTTAAACCAAAATAAAATAAAATAAAACTTAAACTAAAACCTAAACCTAAATCTACAAGAAAATAAAAAGAAAAAAATAAAGTAAACTAAATAAAATACATAAAACATAAACTAAACTAAAAAATAAAATGTAAAATAAACTAAAATAAAACCTAAAACTTAAATAAAACATTAAATAAAACCTAAACTAACAATAAAAATAAAACTAAAAAAAAAATTAAACTTAAAAATAAACCTAAACTAGAAAATAAACTAAAATAAAATAAAATAATTAAATTAACCTAAATAAAATAAATAAAATAAAAAAAAAAAAAGCTAAAATAAATAAAAAAATAAACTTAATAAACATAAACTCTGGTTTGCTTAATCTTTTTTTAAAGAACCTACATAAACCCTAAACTCGGACTAAACCTAGGCCAAACCTAGACTTAAACTAAACAAACCTAGCTGGCCTCCTGGGCCTAAACCCAAACCCTGAGCCCACAAACCTGCCTAACCCTAAACCCCAGGCCCTAAATCCAAAAGCCAATTAAAGGCCTACTAATACTTAAAATAAATCATAAAATGTAAACCAAATAAATAAAATAAAATAAAATAAAACCTAAACTAAATCCAGCCTTACCTAAACCTAACTAAAATATGTTAAAACCTAAAACTTTAGATAAATAATTAAAATAACTAAATAAAACTAAATGTAAAATAAAATAAAATAAACTTAAAATAAAGAAATAAAACTAAATAAAACTAAAAATAAATACATAACCTTAAAATAAAATAAAATCACTAAACTAAATAAACATAAATATAAACTAAAATACTAAAATAAGCTGACCAAAATAAATTATAAATAAATTAACTAAATTAAAGATAAAATGATACCTAAATACTACTGATTGCTTGTTTTAAAAATAACCCTAGGCCTACAGATGGTAAATCCTAAGATCAAGGCCTAAAACCACTGAGCCCCTACACCTGACTGGGCCTGAGCCCAAACTGGGCTGACCCTAACCACTGATGACTGACCAACCCAGAGCTAATCACAATACAAGCTGAGCCCTAACTAAAACCCTAAATCCTAGGCCCAAACCCTAAATCTTGGGCCACACCAAATAAGACTACTATTAAATAAAAAAAAATAATTAACCTAAACCTAATTAATAATAGATAATAAAACCTAAATTAAAAACTTAAACCTATGTAAAAATAAATAAAATAATAAAATAAACTAAATAATAAATATAAAAAAACTAAAATAAATAAATAAAAAAACTAAATAAAATAAAAAATAAAAACTAAAATAAAAAAAATAAATAAAAAGATAAAATAAACCCTCAAAAAAACTAAAACTAAAAATAAAAACAAAATAAAATAAAACCTAAACCTAAACTAAAATAAATAAATTAAAATAAAATAAAACCAAAACCCTAAAAATAAGAAAATAAACTAAAATAAACCTACTAAAATAAAAAATAATCCTAAAAATAAACCTAAAATAAAACCTAAAAAAATAATAAAATAAAATAAACCTAAACTGTTAAAAATAAAAAATAAAAACAAAATAAAATAAAAAATAAAAAAAATAAGCATATAAATAAACCAAAATAAAACTAAAATAAAAACTAAACTAAAATAAAATAAACTAAATAAAAATAAAAAAATAAACCTAAATAAAATAAAATAAAAATAAATAAACTAAATAAACTAAACATACTAGTTTACTTATTTTTTTTAAAAATGTTAAACCCTGATTCTTAAACCCCAAATCTTAAACTAAAACCTAAACTCTAAACCTGAAATAACCATAAACCTGACAACCTAAACCATAACCATACCAGAAACCCTAGGCCTACCACTGAGCCCAATGACCACTGACCACTGAGCCATACCCTAAATCATACCTAAAAGATCCAGGCACTAGATCCAAGGCCACTGACCATAAAACAGGCCTGACCTGGCCTAGGCTCCAGACCACAGGCCTAAAACCACAACTAATATACTAAATAAAACCTAAAATAAATAAATAAAAACATGCATAATAAAATATAAATATATAACATAAATAATAAACTAGGCTAATAAACTTATGTAAATTATATAAAATAAAAAGATAAAATTAAAATAAATAAACCTAAATTAAAATCAAAATCAAATAACCAGAATAAAAAATAAAATAAAATAAAACTATGATGATAAAATAAAATAAAACAAAAAGATCATAAAACTAAATAAAACCTACCCTAAAATAAACCTAAAATAAAACCTAAAGAAATTAAAAACTAAAACTAAAAAAATAAAAACCTAAACATAAAATAAATAAAATAAAATAAACTCAAACCTAAACTAAAATAAACTAAACTAAAATAAATAAAAAACCTAAGCACAAATCTAAAAAAACAAAATAAAATACTAAAATTAAACTAAACCTAAATTGAAAAATAAAACCTAAAAATAAACCTAAAAAAATAAAACCAAACCTAAACACAAAAAATAAAATGAAACTTAAACTAAACTAAAAAATAAAAAATAAAAACTAAACTAAAAAATAAAATAAAAAAAACCTAATTAAAATAAAACACAAAATAAAATAAATAAAACTAAATTAAAATAAATAAATAAATATAAAAAATAAAATATAAATTAAATAAATAATAAATAAACTAAATAAACCTAAATATTTGCCCTAGGCCTAACAATAACTAGGCCTTAAACCACTGATCTTTGACCTACTCTAACCCCAGACCCTAGGCCAAAAAACCACAAACTAACCCTAGGCATTTGACCCCTAGGCCACACCTAAACCCTGATCACAGGCTCTGAGCTCTAAATAACCACCAACCCTACTGGAGCCTGACTGAGGCCCAAACATGAGCCACAGGCCCAGACCTGACCATAGGCCAAACCAGGCCAAATTGACACACTGTTGATCCATGCCTGGGCCAGGCCCTGAGCCCAACTCATCATGGGACTGAGCCAGACCCTAGGCCATGAGCCACTGGCCACCTAGGCCCACAAACCACAGGCCACAACCCACACCCTGAGCCACATTTAAAATACTGGCTAATAAAACAAAATAAATAATAAAGAAAACTAAAGATTAAAGATAAATAAGATAAATCTGACTAAACTACTTAAAACTAAAATAAAATAATCAAGATAAATAAAATAAATAAAACCTAAACTAAACTAAAATAAATATAAACCTAAGATTAAAAAACATAAATAAAATAAAACTAAAATAAAATAAAAGATAAAATAAAATAAATAAATAAAAAAAAAACCTAAAAGATTGAAAATAAATAAAATAAAATAAACCCTAAAATTAAACTAAAAGAAAATAAAATAAACCTAAACCTAAACTAATAAACTAAATAAATATAAAACCTAAACTTAAATAAAATAAACTAAACCTAAACCTAAACTAAATATAATAAAAAAAACTAAAAATAAACCTAAACATAAAATTAAAAATAATACCTAAAAATAAACTTAAAATAAAAACCAAAAACCTAAACCTAAAAAAATAAAATAAAACCTAAACCTAAACCTAAAATAAAATAAAACATAGACCTAAAATAAAATAAAAAAAAAATATCAACTAAAAAATAAACTTAAACCAAAAAGGCCAAGATATGAAAAAAGATAAATAAACCAAATAAATAAAATAAAAATAAACAAATAATATAAGTAATAAAATAAACTCAAATAATTAAAAAAATAAATAATAAACTAAATAAAAGTAAACAAACTATGGTTTTACATAATTTAAAAAAAACATCCAAAACCTTAAAATCCAAACCAGCCACAAATCTTAATAAACACAAACCTAAACCCTAAAACTAAACCTAAATCTAAACACAACCTACCCTAAACCTTAAACCACAGACCTAAAACCCACAAACCTAAAACCCTAAACCGAACCCCACAAACTTTAAGAATCTAAACACAAACCCACAAACCCAAACTTAAAACCTATATCATAAACCCTAAACCCTAAACCCTAAACCTAAACCCCAAAACTACAGCCTAAACCAAATAGTAAACCCAAACTAACCCAAACCCAAACTAAGAATGGGAAAGCTTGGCGGAATATCCACAGGCTTAATCTAGATCTAGCGGTGGAGGCAAAGGGGCGGTGGTTATCATTGTGATGGTGGGGATGGAGGTCTTTGGTGGATATGGTGGTGCTCAGCATGGTGGCTATGGATCTGAGGAGCAATGGAGGTTATAGCTGTGGTGGTGGTAGAGAGAGAGATCGGGAATATGATGGTGGATCCCGTTACTCGAGAGGTGGGGTTGGTTTATGGGCATGAGAAAGAGCGGTATCCGATCTGCTACAAAATTGTGTCTTTATAATAGAGATAGTTCTACTTATCTAGGGTTTTTTTATTTTCTCTATGGGTGCTCATTTTTTATCTGTCTTTGCTTGTGTCTTAGAAAACTTGTGCTGCTACTTTGTTGATGAAATCAAAATGAAAAAATGTCAAATCTTAATTTGTTCTCAATTAAAAATTTTAAAAAAAAACCTTAAACCCTAAATCATAAACTAAAACTTAAACCCTATACATAAAACCTAAAACCTATACCATAAACCCTAAACCATAAAAACCCTAAACTCTAAACATTAAACACTAAACCCTAAACCCTAAACCCTAGACCTTAAATCCTAAACTCTAAAACTTAAACCCTAAATCCTATACCCTAAACCCTAAAACAATAAACCCTAAATCTTAAAAAACTAACCCTAAACCCAATCCCACAAACCTACAACCTAAATCTAAACCCTATAGCCTAAACCTTAAACCCTAAAATAACCCTAAACTTTAACCTTAAACCCTAAACCCTAAACCTTGAATAAAGATATCATTAGGAGTAGATCTAAAGAATGACGATACCATATATGGTTATGGTAAAATAAAATATCTTCAAGAGACTTTCCCTTGACTAGAGATTTGAATACCATAAACCATAACCTTAAATCATATTATAATACCATATATTATAGTATAATGTAGCATCATGTATTTGAGCATGTAGTGAGGTGTTTTTTTAATGTTATAAGATGTTTTAAAATGGTTTAGTATATTATGGTATTGTGCTCTATAGTCTATTTTATTATAAATAATAAAAAAATTGATTTAATAAATAAGATAATGAAATTTATTAAATTTGAAGTGGGAATTAGGTTGTAGTACCAAAGGTGTGCTATGCCACTTGTAGTCTAAAAAGTAAGATTTTATGTTCAAAATTAATATTATATATTGTAATATTGTATTACATCATATATCATAATATATTGTTCTATGCATTTTAAATTCTTTTATGATTTTACAATCATGTAGACTACACTAGCATTATTTATAAAAATGTTAATTTAGACTTTAAAATGATGGAATTTGACCAAATTCATAATTGGTAGATCATGGCATCATAATATATTGTTTCAATTTCAAATATGTAAGTGATCGACTAAAATATATAGTTTTTTATTCTTTAGACTAATTTTATGATTTTTTATTTTAAGCAATCCCTTGTAATATGATATGAAATATAATATAATATAATATGTTATAGTGTATTATAATATAGAATGCCATAATATAGTGTAGCATCATGCATTAGTTTAACATATTTTAGTTTGTTATAGTATGATGTAGTAGAGTTTGTACTAGTACAATTCATAAAAATACTAATTTGTAGGCTAAGATGATGGGATTTGGCCAAATTTAAGGTAAGATTTAGGGAACATCATTGGGGGTGTGCTATGGTGTGTCATTTAATCAAAAAATAGAATTTTGCATCCAAAATAAATGTTCATTTTTCAACCAAATTTTATAAATTTTTGTTTAAAGTGATTCATTTTAAGGTGTAATATAAGATAATAAATTATATGAAAGCATATTAAAATATAATGTACTTAGCAATATAACTTCACATATATGTGAATGTGGTAGTGTGTTACTAAAAGTTATTGTACATTTTAGTATGTTTTACTTTTTGTTATAATACATTGGTTCAAAACTCACAAAAATGTTAATTTGAAGGTTTAGATGGAAGACTTTGGCCAAATTCACGGCATACACTAAGAAGCAACACCAAAATTATGCTATTTTGACCATTTCTAATAGAAAAACAACAATTTTACATCCAAAATGAGTATTATTCATATTTTGAGATGCCAAATTTGTTCATTTTAAGTGATTCTAATGAGGTGTAATGTTAGACAATATATTATATTAATACAAATTATAATATAACATCATATATTTTAATATAATATAGTGTGTTAATTCACACTTATATGTTTAGCATAATATTGTGTAGTTAGTTTGAGCTTGCTCCATTTCAAATCATAAAATTTTGATTACAATGTTAAGATGATGTAATTTGAACAAACACATTGTTAGGCTTTTGGTTCAAGTATTAAAGGTGTGCATAAGAGAAGAAATAAGATTTTATGAGAATTCCATGTGATGGACATGGAGGAGATCCCCAGGGGATCATATACATGACATGATTGGACATGACATGAGGGGTCTTTGTCGAGGCCATACAAGAAGAAAATATGCTGGGGATAAGGTTTGAATTTGATTTGATTATATGATTTATGGAAAGAAGATCCACTGGGGATAAGAATCTATAATCCACCGAGGATAAAGATCGAATCTACTTTAATTTATTTTATTTTAATTGATGTGGTGGCATATCTACTAGATATAGGCTCGAGTCTGCTGGGGATCGGGTATATGAACCTTCCACTAAGAAAGTAGGTTTTTCTGAGATTGGGATTTGAGTTTGATTTCATAGATTTATTTGGGGATGTATCCGGGATAAGTTTGGTTGGATTTCTTTGATTTAGACTCTAATGGGAGTTGGTTTAATTTGGTTCCACTGAGGTTGGTTTTTGATTTATTTCCTTGACTTGTTTATATATGATTTGGGGCTCGGGAGAAGGGGTGTAATTTAACTCCTAGAAAATCATTGGGTTTAATTTAATTTGAGTTAATGTATGGACCCTGTCAGTGTGTGATAGACCAACTCAGAAGGGGATATATCAACCTTGACCTACCTTAAGTTTACAAATCCAAAGGGATAGTCTATCGGCTGTGGGGTACACCTAACCAACCTAAAGGGTTGCCTTTCGGTGTGCAACAGCTATTCCAAGAAAAGGTGTAGTAGTCTTGCATCTTCTAAAGCAAGGAACAACTGCTGGGGTGACATGTTGAATGAATAACAAATCAAACCTAACCAACAGTGACTATTAAGTGAATGTCACTGGGGACTTATGTCAACACAAAAGTAGTCAGGATTAATTTTATCTTAATTTCATGTGATTTGATATTATTTGTTTGGTTTAGTTTGATTTTGAATTGAGGGCATATTCGTTGGGGATGTGAGCTTGATCAAATATAATAAATTTAATTTATGGACCATGCATGTGTGTGATAGACCCACTAAGAAGGGGCTATATTGGACTTGCCTATCTCAGATTTACAAATCCAAAAGGACAGTCTACTAGTCATGGGGTAGATCTAGCCAACATAAGGGGTTGCCTTTCGATGTGCAAAGGCTTTGCTAGGAAAAAGGCGTAGTAGACTTACATCTTCTAAAGTAGGGAACAATCATTGGGGTGACCTATTGGTAGCACAATAAATCAAACCCGACTCAGAGGTGACTACTGAGTGAATGTCTCTATGGACTTATATCAACTCAAGGTAGTCAAATAATTCCTATGAGTTTTGACCTTTCCTAAAGATAGGATACCTTGGGAAAGGTACCACTAGGGGGGTCCTCTAATCCAAGTGAATATATATTTTATTTATATGTTTATGGACCTTGTTGGTGTGCGAGGACCACTGAGAAGGGCTATGTCCTTACCTATCTCAATTTTAGTGGACCAAGAGAATGCAAATCCATGGATGGACTCTCCAACCACGGGGTGGTTCTAGGAAAGAGGAATCCAATAGTAACCTGGGTAGTGTCTAAATGGGGTCGCAAGGGACGTGATCCAAATATAGTGCCCACAGGGGAGGTGTTGCTAGGGGCCTTATCTTGAGCAATGGAAAAGAAATCCTATAGGTGTATGGTAGCCAACTCAAGGAGAAAGCGTAGTAGACTTACATCTACCATGAGTGGTGTATCCTAAGGTGCAAGAACCAACCAACCTAAGGTGTATCCATCGGTATGAGTGGTGTATCCGTTAGCATAGTGAGAACCAACCAACCTAAGGTGCCCATCGGTCTACAATGATTAATCTAGAAAGAAAGAATGTAGGCTTATAACTTTTCAAGCGAGGCATCGGATAGTCTTTCATGGGTTGATGCTATCTCGACTAGGTGACTACTAAGTGGGGAGCCCAGGAAGGATTGGATCTGACTTGAAGTAGTCAAGGATGGAGCCATTGGGGACTTATCTAAACCTCAAATATACTCGACCATTGGTGCATAAGGCTAATCCAAGATGAAAGCACAATAGACTCACATCCTCTTAAATGAAGCCAACATGAGGTAGCTTGTCGGCCATGTAGTAAGGCCTACCAAATGAACAATGAGCTCATCGATGTGCAGTGGCCAAGTAAGGAAGGAAAGTGTAGTAGACTTACATCCTCCAAAGCAAGAAGACCACTAGAGTCACACACTAGCAGGGTAGCACGTCAGCCTAACCTAGAGTGGCTACTGAGTGAGTGCTAGTGGGGGCATTATCTCAACTAAGAGTAGCCCAAGATAAAAAAAAAATATGTGTTTATTTTATATGTTTGTGTCTAGTTTATGTTTGTGTTGTGTCGATGAAGGATAGGACATCACTTGGGTTCCTTACAGCTACCCTAAACACATCATGGAGGATTTGCTAATAAGAATACCTTCAACATGGAAGAGATTGAATTCAAAATGAAATTTTCATTGCTAATGATTATTTTTAAACATGACTTATAATATTTCTTTAGGTTGAGCTCATTGATTGGAAGCATTGGGCGCTCTCCCTAATGATTAATAAGCTGATGAAATCCTTCTTGGTAGGCCTTCCCTATGGAAAAAGGGCTTTCCCAAGTGGATTCAAACTTACCTATCATCTTACGACGGGCAACAATTGGACTCCTTAGAACTAAAATAAGTTCTCCTACTTGAAAAGCTCTAGGATGGACCAACTTACTATGAGCTTGAATCATTTTAGCTTTGTACAACTTGAGGTTTTGGTATGCATATAGGCTAACCACAACTTGGCGTTCTACTCTATTATGATCTTGCTACCTATAGCTATCTTTAGTGATGGGAAGTTTAATTCTAATTGAAGAATGACTTCAGACCCATACACTAAGGAGAAAGAAGTAGACTAAGTTGGAATTCTATATGTGATGTGGTAGGCCCACAAGGCTTCAACTAACTGCTCATGCCACTATCGGTTGTCATTGTCGAGTGTCTTCTTTATTATTTGGATGAGAGATTTGTTGAAGGCTTCTGCTAAGCCATTTTCCATCGGGTAGTTGTTGATAGAATATCTCCAATCTATGTTGTGTCTCCTGGCAAATTTATTGATCTTTGTGCTCTTCAATGTAATACCATTATCAGATATAATTGTTTGAGGCACTATGAACTATATAGATATGGTTCCTAAAAATTGTAGCACATGCAGTTGTGACCTCTCTAGCGAATCTCCTTCACCCATTTGGAAAAGTAATCAATAGAAACTAAGATGAAGTGATGAACCTTGAAAGAAGAGGATCAATTAGACCCACTATGTTGGTACCCCACACTCATGGCCGAGGCCAATATAGGATGTAGAATGTTGGGTGGTTGGAGAAGGACCATACCATGTATTTGACATTGGTGGCATCTCCTAGCCATATCCATGCAATCTTTGATCATTGACGGCCAATAGTATCATAGTCTCTTGATCTTGGCTTTCATCTTCAGACAAGATTGGTTAGCTCCACATAATCTTAAGTGTACCTCGATCACCATCTTACGGGTTTCATGCTTGTCTAAACAACATAATCACATATGATCAAAAGATTGTTGATACAAGATACCATCCACAAGAGTGTAGGAAAGTGCTCTGCTCTCATCTCATGGGCTTGGGACTTCTCTTGAGGTAGTTTACCTTTATTTATGTAATCCATGAATGGTTGCCTCCAATCTAACTCCTCGTCCTTCTTGGCAACCTCCCAGAGTGTACTTTTGATGAGTTCAATATAAATAAGGGATAAGACTTGTCTATTTTGGACCTTTATTGATATGTACTCATCCTCCGGACATGCCAACTCCTTGGCAAGCTTGTTTAAAGCATACACTACAGCATTCTCTCCTTGAGGAATCTTATAAATGGTAACCTTTGGGATTTGGGCCAACAACTCTATGGTGTACTTGTGGTAGTGAGGCAACTTGGGCTTTATAACCTTATAGGACCCAATGATTTGGTTGATAACTAGTTGAGAATCCCTGAAGATATTGATGTTCTAGATGCTTAGAGTAATGGCTAACTCCAGACCGACAATCAGAGCATCATATTCGGCTTCATTATTGGTGCAAGAATTGAATAAATGATATGAGAATCACATCACATCGTAGTCTAGAGTTAAGAGAACTATTCTTACCCCTACCTTTCATGTAGTAGATTAAAGTTCTTCTCCTCTTTGATGGGAAGCTGTACCATCAAAGTATATCTCCCAGTGGTGAATGCTAGTATCCCTAAATTCATGATTTATTCATCGGGAGATAATCATTAAGGAGAGTCAATATGAAGTGTGTGTCGCTAAGAAATCTACTAGTATTGTCCTTTCATCATGGAGGGGTACAAGGTATTGTCAAACTGAGAGGATCATGGACCATCATGTGACCATCAGATAGTGTCGGTCATGTCATGAGATACTATAGTGGATTGATCCTAGAGATTAAGTTCACGCATGAGGAAGCATGTAGTGCTATAGCTTTGGGATATAAAGATTAAAGCTAGGCTATGCCTCTCAAATGGGTAGATAATTAGCCTCAGTAGGGATTAAATGATGGCTAAGGCAGTAGACTGCATTTTTCTTCCCTTTCTCATTGGCTTGGGCCAACAAAGCACCAACGGAGTCGTCTAATGCAGTAGTGTAAAGTATGAGCTTTATGACCATGATAAGGACTACTAGAACCGGTGGGGTCATCAGGTAATGCTTGATCTCTTCAAAGGCATGCTCACACTTATCATCCCACTTGTACTAGGCATTCTTTTTGACAAGTGCTTAGAATACCTGACATCTTCCTGATATGTTGGATATAATCCATCTTAGATACACCAACCATCCTTGGAATGATCAAAGTTGAGTTAAATATTTAGGGGCTGGCACTTTGAATATCGCCTTGATCTTCTCCAGATTGATTTCGATTCCCTGGTCTCAGACAACAAACCCAAAGAAATTTCCCTGAAGCTACTCTGAACGCACACTTCATGGGGTTCATTTTGAGGTTAAATTGTCTTAACTGTTTGAAAACTACTCTCAAGTGAAAGAGATGGTCTTCCTTTTTCTCTACTTTTGACCATGAGATCATCGACATAGCACTCAACTTAAACTCTAAACCTTAAACCCTAAACACTAAACCCTAAACCCTAAGCCCTAAAACCTACAAACTTAAACCCCAAACCCAAAACCCCAAACCCCAAACCTATACCCTAAACCCTAAAAACCAAAAAATGTAAACTTAAACTAAATAAAACCTAAAAATAAAATAAATAAAAAATTAAAACTAAATAAAATAAAATAATAAAATAAAATAAAAACCTAAACCTAATCCTAAAAAAATAAAATATAATAAAAAAAAAACTAAACTAAAATTAAATAAATAAAATCCTAAACTAAATAAAAAATATAATTAACATAAATATAAAAAACTTAAATAAAATAAAAACTAAATAATAACCTAAACCTAAAAATAAATTAAAACTAAAACCTAAACCCTAAACAAAAAAAAAAACTCTAAACCTAAAATAAACAAAATAAAATAAGCCTAAACCTAAACTAAAATAAACTAAATAAATAAAACTAAAAAAACCTAAACCTAAAATAAACTAAACCAAAACCTTAAACTAAATAAAATAAAATAAACTAAAAAAACCTTACCCTAAACTAAAAAATAAACCTAAAATTAAACCTAAAATAAAACCTAAAACCAAAACCAAAAATATATATAATAAAAATCATAAACCTAAACCTAAAAATAAAAAAATTAAACATAAACCTAAAAAATAAAATAAAAATAAACTTAAAACCTAAACATAAACTAAACCTAAAAAATAAACTAAAATAAAAAAAAAACCTAAACTAAAAAAAATAAACTAAACTAAATAAAAATAAAAAATAAACCTAAATAAAAATAAAAAATAAAATAAACTAAAATAACTAAATAATAAAGTAAATAAACCTAAACCCACCCGTTTACTTAATCTTTTTAAAAAAAACATAAACCTTAAACCATAAACCCTAAACCCTATTCCCTAAACCTTTAACCTGCAACCCTAAACCCAAAACCCTAAACCCTAAAAACCCTAAACCATAAACCCTAAACCCTAAACCCTAAACCCTAAACCCTAAACCTTAAATCTAAACTAAACTCTAAAACAATAATCCTGTGAGCTAAACCATAAACCCTAAACTAACTATAAGCCCTAAGCTAACCCTAAATTCTAAACCCTAAACCCTCAAAACCCCAAACCTTAAAGCCTAAACACTAAACTGTAAACTCTAAACCCTTAACCCTAATCATAAACCCTAAACCCTAAACATTATGCCCTAAAAACCTAAATACTTAAACATAAACTAAATAAAACAAAATAATAAAATAAATAAAAAACCTAAACCTAAATAAAATAAAATATAGTAAAAACCTAAACTAAAACCTAAACTTAAACCAAAAAAATAAAATAAAATAAAAAAAATAAACTAAAATAAAATAAATAAAAATATAAACTAAACTAAAAAATAAAATAAACCTAAGAATAAAAACCTAAATAAAATAGAAACTAAATGTAAAATAAAAATAAATAAAATAAAATAAACCTAAGTTTGAGTTTTGTTGGAAATTTGGATTTGAATTGAATTTAAGAAGGTGTACATGGATTGATTTAGGCTACATTATAGGTTATTTTCCTAGGTCCCTAAGGCATGTCCTAATCCCATGATTAACCTTTCTAAGTCTCTTAGGTTAAGTATTCACCTAATAACTAAAAGTGTCCTATGACTAGGAAGTCTTGTCTAGATGACTCCTAAACTAAAATAAACTAAACAAAAATAAATAAAACTGAAACCTAAACCTAAAATAAACTAAACCTAAACTTAATCTTAAACTAAATAAAATAAAATATATTAAAAATAAACTTACACCTAAACTAAAAAAAATTAAACCTAAAAAAGAACATAAATAAAACCCGAACCTAAATCACAAATATAATAAAAAACTTAAACCTAAACTTAAATAAAAAAAAGCAATACGTAAAAAAAAATAAAATAAAAATAAAACTCTACTAAAAAATCAACCTAATCTTAAACCTAAACCTAAAAAATAAATTAAAATAAAAATCAAAACTAAAATAAATAAACCTAAAATGAATAAATTAAACTTAATAAAAATAATAATAAAAAAATAAAATAAACTAAAATAAATAAATGAGATTAAATAAACCTAAACCTAACAGTTTACTTAATTTAAAAAAAAACCCTAAAACCTAAACCCTAAATCTCAAACCCTAATCCTAAACCTTAAATCTTAAACCCTAAATCCTAAAACTAACCCTAAACCCTAAACTAACCCTACAACCCTAACCCTAACCATGAACCCTAAACTCTAAACCATAATCTCTTAAACCCTAAACAAATCATAAACCCTAAACCCTAAACCATAAAAACCTTAAACCCTAAAGCCTAAACCCTAAACTAACCCTAAACCCTAAGCTAACCCTAAACTTAACTCTAAACTCTAAACCCTCAAAACCTTAAACCCTGAAGCCTAAACACTAAATCCTAAACCCTAAACCCTAAACCCTAACCCTAAATCCTAAACCCTAAAACCCTAAACCCTAAATTCATAAATCATAAACCCTAAGCTATAAACCCTAAACCCTAAACTTTAGAAACCTAAAAACCTAAACCAAAACTAAATAAAAGATAATAATAAAATAAAAAACCTACACCTAAGTAAATAAAATAAAATAAAATAAACTCAAAACCTAAACTAAAACCTAAACCTAAAATAAAAAATAAAATAAAATAAAATAAAAAATAAACTAAATAATAAAATAAAATAAATAAAAAAAAAAAACTAAAATAAAATATAATAAATTTAAAAAAAATAAATTTAAAAGGAAATAAAAATCTAAACCTATAAAATAAACATAAAAATAAAACCTAAAAAATAATAATAATAAAACCTAAACCCTAAACTAAAAAAACTTAAACCTAAAATAAAAATAAAATAAACCTAAACCAAAACTAAAATAAACTAAAATAAAATAAATAAAATCTAAAACCAAACCTAAAATAAACTAAACCTAAACCTAAGCCTAAATGAAAAAATAAAACCTAAAATAAAAACCTAAACCCTAATCCAAAAATAAAATAAAATAAAAACTTAACCTAAAACCTAAAAATAAAAAAGAAAACCTAAACCTTAAAAAAAATAAAAATAAAACTCATCTAAAAAATAAACCTAAACCTAAAAAAAACTAAAATAAAAAACCTAAAATAAAATAAATAAACTAAACTAGATAAAAAGAAAAAAATAAACCTAAATAAAATAATAAAATAAACTAAATTAACTAAGTAAACCTAAAGCTACCGATAATCATTAATTTATAAAAAAACCAAAACCCTATAACTAACCCTAAACCCTAAACCCTAAATCCTAAACCTTAAACCCTAAAACTCTAAACCCTAAACCCTAAACCCTAAAACTATAACCCTAAACCCTATGCCCTAAACCCTAAAACCCTAAACCCTAAATCATAAACACTAAACCCTAAACCCTTAACCCTAAAACTTACAACACTAAACCCTAAACCTTAAACCCTAAACACTAAACCATAAACCCTAAACTAACCCTAAACCCTAAACCCTAAACCCTAAAACCTACAACATTAAACCCAAAACTAACCCTAAACCCTAAACTAACCATAAACCCTAAACCCTAAACTAGCTCTAAACCCTAAGAATGGGCTGATCCTTGACCACAGGAACATTACCATAAACTAGCCATGGTGGAGGAGAGAGGTGGGAGCAAAGTGGTGGTGGGGATCTGAGGTGGGTGGATATGGAGGCGGTGGTCGGAGCAATGGTGGTTGTGGTAGTGGGAGGAGTGATGGAGGTTATAGCCATGGTGGTGGTGGAGGGAGAGATCAGAGATATGATGGGAGATCCCGCTACTCAAGAGGTGGGGGTGGTTTTGATGGGAACTGGAGAAATTAAAAAATGGTCAATATGATCTACTACTTATGGAACTATATCTTTATAGTTGAAATGGTTCAACATATCTAGGGTATTTGATTTGCTCTATGGGTGCTCATTTTTGATCTATATCATCACGTGTGTCTTAGAAAATTTAGGGTGCTACTTGGTTGATGAAATTAAAAAAAAAAAGAAATGTTGAATTTGAATTTGTTCTCTCTTAAAAAATAAAACACAAACCCTAAACCCTAATCCCTAAACTAAAACTTAAACCCTAAACCTAAAACCTAAACCTTAAACCCTAAACCCTAAACCCCAAACCCTAAACCCTAAACCTTTAGCCCTAAACTCTAAACCCTAAAAAGCTAAATACCTAAGCCTAAACTAAATAAAATTTAAAAATAAAATAAATAAATAAACCTAAACTAAAATAAAATAAAAACATAATCTAAAACCTAAACCTAAACCTAAACCTCAACCTAAAAGATAATAAAATAAAATAAAAATTTAAACTAAAATAAAATAAATAAAAAGCTAAACTAAATAAAAAAAATAAAACCTAAATAAAAGAAAAACTAAACCTAAAATAAAAAGAAAATAAACCTAAAATATAATAAAATGAAAACTAAATAAAAACTAAACCTAGAAAATAAACCTAAAAATAAATAATAAATAAAACCTAAACTCTAAACTTAAAAAAAACCTAAACCTAAACCTAAACTAAAATAAGTAAAACCTAAACCTAAACCAAAACTAAATAAAATAAAATAAACCATAACTAAAATTTAACCTAAACTAAAAAATAAATGATGGTAATCAATCAATCCAGCTAAAAACATTCCAGAAAGCTTCAAGCTATGGAAGAAAGAATAAATATTCTCCAAAGTAGGATGATGTAAAGCAAACATACCCACCAACATAAATTCAAATGGCTTCACAAGCCTTTCCACAACTAGATCATATCAAATTATTGTTGGCATACCCCGAAAGAAAGTCAAAATAAGGTCAAGAGACTCACTAGCGCAATTAGCCTTACCAGCAAGAACATCCTTGAATGATTTCAAAGCTAGTGATGGATTCATGCCAGAAACTACCATAGAGCCAAAATCCATAGCAAGAGCAGACATATCGATAGGATTTCCCCATAGGGAAGCAGAAATTATAGCCATAATCAACAGAGGTGAATGGTACGAGTAGCTAAATGCCATCGAGCCCACCTAATTGGAAGCAACAATCAGATTTTCCATAAAAACCCCAAAGGGGATGCACCTCAGCAAGGGAAACAAAATTCGCTAGAGCACCAAAATAGTAGAGAAGAGAGAAGATGCTCGAATGAATAGGTTTTTGCTAAAATATTGAGTATCTTGCTCCCTAAAATTATATCCCCAATCAAATTAGTTTTGTTAAAGGGAGATCCATTACTGATAATGTTCTATTAGCCCAAGAGATGATTCATGATTCGAATGCCAAAGTTCGAGGTGGTAACCTACTTTCTAAGCTTGACATTTCAAAAGCCTACGATAATATTGGTTGGGTTTTCCTTTATAAAATTCTAGCTTTATTTGGGTTTTCTAATCAAGTTAGTACATTAATTAAGAATGAGATTGAGAACTCTTAGTTTTCTAATCTTTTTAATGGTGAAGTGAATGGATTTTTTCTCCTCCTCTCATGGTTAAGTCAAGGTGACCTTCTTTCTCATGTTCTTTTCTTTATTATTGTGTAATATCTCTCTAGATGTCTTGAGCATATGTTTAGTAGAATGCCTCACATGTTCTATAGAACCACTTATGGGTTTTCCATTTCATCTTAGTTTTTGATGATTTTATTTTATTTTATAATGCTCGACTCATTATATTAAAAAAATTATGTAAGCTCTTAAATCACTTTGATAGGGAGAGTGGCTTGAATATTAATCATAATTAAAGTTGTCATTACTAGCTCTTATATCTTCTTATCTAAGATCAATTTTATCAGGAATATTATGGGCTTCTCTCATCAAAATCTCCCTATCAAATACCTGGGGACTCCCTTATATAGAGACATGAAAAGATCTTTATTTGATGAAGTTATTCAAAATATTAATAAGAAAATCTCTTCTTGGGAATTTCATTTACTCTCCTTTGGTGTTAAAGTTATCCTGATCAAAAGTACCCTTTGCTCTTTTCCTATGTATCTCTTGTCTTCTATTGTACATACTCATCATATTATTTAAAAGATTAATAGACTTTTTTAAAAAAAATTTGGGGGTCTAATAGATCTACCCAAAGATTACATTGGGCTAGCTAGCATAACTATTGTGGTACTAATAATGAAGGTGTTTTGGGTTGCAAAAACTTAGAGGATTCTATTAATTATTTTTCCTATAAAATGTGGTGGAACTTTAGAAATAAAGATAGCTATTAGTCAACGTTTATGCATGCTAAATATTGTTAGGGCAAGCACCTCCCTCATTTGTGTTTTCAAATATGGGGATTCTTCTGCCTGGCAAAAGATTTATAGCATCAAATGGAGTGCTGAGAATTTAATTTCTTGGGGGTATCAATTCTGGTTTCACTTTTTTTTGGCAAGGCAACTGGTTTGGTTAGGGCTCTACTGATTCCCTTCTTAATACTCATTCTATTAGGGTGCTTAAGGTTCATCAGTTACTTATTAATAATAATTAGGATGTGACACAATTAAATAACCTTGTCCTAAATATGATCATTGAAAATTTTCTCAAAATTTGCTCTCACCCTAATGAACTCGACCAAATTCTTTTCAAAATCTCTTCTTTTGGAGATTTTATTTCTAAGGATGTTTGGAAATTTATCAAACTTAAATATCAAGATTCCTTAGTTGTTACCAAAATCTAGAATAATAGTGTCTCCAGTTCATTTTCGGTCTTAACTTGACGCATTCTTAAGCATTATATCCCTATGGATGCTACTCTTTTAAAAAAGGATTCCACCTCCCCTCTAAATGTCACTGTTATTTTCACATTGAAAGTGTGGATCATGTTTTTGTGAATGGCCCTATTACTGTTGTAGAACTAGTATGATAATATTTTTAATACCTTCCATTTTAATGGCTTACTTTCCATTATGCAACTTCTTGAAGCATGTTTCTCTCATAATTCCAAAAGGCATGTTAAAATTGTCTTAGCTATTACTATTCTTTGGTATATTTGGATGGATAAAAATGATTCAAAGCACTGTAATATTCCTATGAATTATAATTGTATTATTGCTAGATCCAAAAATAAAATTTTTTCTCATTTTAAAGCCAATCTTCTTACTCACTGAAATTTTAAAGGCTGCTAGTCTGAGGCCTTGAAATTTGGGATTAACCTTCAAACTTGTAATGTTTCTTCCAACCAAAAAGTTATCCATTGGATTAAACCTAATCATAATTGCATCAAGGTTAACACTGATGGCTTGATCTATAATGGTTGTTATGGTTATGGTGGGATTTTGAGAGATCATGGTGGTAAGGTAATTTCTCGCTTTGCTCCCCTTTAGATCCTTGTTCTATTTTATTTGTGAACTTAAAGGAATTCATCATGCCATTTCCATTTATTTACAAAGAGGTTTTTCTAAGGGTTGAAGTTGATGCTCTCCTCTTTAGATTTACTTAAGTCTGACTTCCATGGCAATGCTGAAGTGTTTTATTTTCTTAATCATACTAGGAGTCTTCTTACTAATCTAGATTTTTAAATTTCTTGTATCTATAGAGAAGGCAATTCTTGTGCTGATTTTCTTGCCAACTTAGGGGCCAATTCTTCTAATTTGTAAATGTTTTCTAATGAAGATCTTCCTTTTTATTAAGGGGTCTTATTAATCTAGACAAAATTGGGTTGCCTTATCTTAGAAGCTTTAGCACTTCCTTCCTTCTTTATGGTTTTCGATTACTCTGTGTGGATGGTTTTTTTTGGTTTTGGATATTTCCTCTACTGGTTTGGATTTGAGTTTTCTCTTCACCTAAACCAAATTTTGTTCTCTAGAATGAATTCATCCTATTTTTTGGATTGGTTGGGGTTATTTTTCATTCCTTCGGTTTTTTGCTATAGTTTTTTATTTCTAGTTTGTTTTGTCTCCATTCCTGGTGGAAGTCAGGTTTGCAGTAGGTGGAGGTTGTTTACATGTCTTCTGCTTGTTGTGGTTCTCTCTTCTTGTTGTTTTATGGTGGAATTATGTCATTTTGGTGTTGGTGGTTTTCTCCTTTTATTGTTCTCTTGTGTGGTTTTTTTTGGCTTTGGTTATTTAATGGTTGGGTTTTCTACACCTAATTTGTTTTTTTTTCAGTTGGTAGGTTGCTAGTGAACTGGATGTTGGTATTATCCCACTGGTTGTGTTGTTCTGATTTGTTATCTACCTTTGGTTCTTATTCTCTTTTTTGGTGGTTATTTTATTAGGTTTTTCTAGGGTGGTTTCTTTTTGGCTAGATGGCCCATCGCCTACTTGTTTCTTACTATTTAGGGTGGTTCTTCCAAGTGCCTTTGGTTGCCCCTTTTCTCACGAGTTGATCCCTTCCCCGCTCATATTTGGAGTGGGATTCTTGGGTGGGGATTGCTCATCGATAGTGGTTTTGGTAGAAGTTTTTTATGGCGCTCTTCTACTGCTATGATGGGTGACTTTGTGAGCAGTTTCCTGCTTTGTAGTAGCTTGGAGAACTATATTTTGTAGTTCTTTTCCCTTACTTTGTTTCTTCTTTGGTTGGTTTTGAGGATGGATGTCTCTGGTTTATTGTATCCTCTGGTTATGGGTTGGTCCTCCTCCTGTATTATTGAGGTTTTTGTTGTGGGTTTTATTCTAAAGTGGCTGGCTATTATTTGCCCTTGGGTGATGGTGGTTGTGTTGGGTCACTATTATACTGCTATTTTTTTTAGTTGGCTTGTTATTTATACTTTCTTATTCTATCATTGGTTGTTGTCTCTAGCTTTATGGATTAGATTTTCCTTTCCTTGATTAGGATTAGTGCCACTGCTTTCTATCTCCTAAGTATCTTCATTGTTTGTGGATGACTATTGGACTTATATCGATGGTTCTAGGATTAATGATTTGGATATTTTTTGTTTTGAGGCTTTCTTTGTTTGGATTAGCTGGCTAGTTGATGGAGTGTTTATTTTGGCAAAATTTTCTTGCTCCTTTGGTGACTGTGTTGGGAAACTACTGCTTATCTTTTTATGACTCTCTTCTTCTATTTTTCTCCTTAGCAGCCTTGCTTCCCACTCCTCTTGCTATTAGAATTATTGTTAGATTGGGTTTTATTGTTATTGGCTCTTTGCATGTCCTTTTGATGGAGGATCCTACCACTTATGTGTTTTCTTTTTCCTTTGGATTGTCTTTGTTTAGTGCTTTTTCTCATATGATGAGGTTTGATCCTATTGATTTTGTTATCCATTCTTGGTGGTGGCTTTGGTGGTGCTCTTTTAGGTTTACTGCTATCCTAGTGGATTACCTTTGTATCTATCATATTGAGCTTGATATCTCTAATTACTGGGTGTTTGGAGGTTATTTTTGCTTTTCAGAGGATTTTATAGGCTGGCGTAATGATTGTCCTTGGAAAAAGTGCTACAAGAGGTATTCTAGCAATGATGGCTTTGATGTTTTCCACTCTTTCTTCTTTTGGCTGGTAGCGCTATATGTAATTGTAACCCTTCACCTAAAATTTGGATGCTTAGATATAGTGTTGCTCCTTCAAATGATTGTAATTGAGCCTTTTCTTTTCTTATTCATTATATCTTCTCTTTTGCTTGATTAATTACTTGATTAATTGTACTCATCTTTTTAAAAGAATTTGCAGGTCTCTTTTATATGTTTCGAGACTACTCATGGTGGATCATGCTAGTTTCAAAAGGATCAGATGGAGTTTGTTGTTGCTTACATGGATTTTCATTATTGATTACTATTTTTGATTTCTTTTGCTTGCTTTCCTTAACTATTGTAATAGTTAGGGGGCTTATCTTTTTAGGACCCTTTGTAGATCTTTGAGCATTAGCTTAGAGATTTGCCCCCTCTAAGGACTTTGTACCTTTTCTTTATGGTAAATTTCCTTATTTGCCTAAAAAAAAACCATAAACCAAACTATAAACCCTAAGAATGTGTAGAACCTTGACAAAGAACATCACCGCCAAATAGGCTGCCTAGATCCGGTGGAGGCTGAGGTGGCAAACGCAGTGGTGGGAACTGAGGTGCTAGTGGATATGGAGGTGGTGGTCGAGAAGTGGTGGTTATGGAGGCATGATGAGCAATGTGGTAGAGGATGAGAGATCGTGATATGATGAAGGATCCTACGAGAGGTGGTGGTTCTATGGGAACTAGAAAACTAAAGAATGGTTGATCGACCCGCTTATGGAATTGTGTCTTTACAGTAGAGACAGCTCAACTTATCTGGGGTTTTTGATTTGCTCTATGGGTGCTCATTTTAGATCCATGTCATCGCTTCTGTCATAGAAAACTTGGGGTGTTACTTGGTTGATGAAATCAAACATAATAAATGTTGAATTTAAATTTGTTCTCTTAAAAAAAATCTAAAACCTAAACCCTAAAAAAATAAACCTAAACCTAAACCTAAAAAACCTAAATCCTAAACCCAAACCAAAAAAACCCTAAAAAAAGCTAAAACCTAAACCAAAACTAAATAAAACCTAAAATAAAAAAAAAAAACCTAAACCAAAATAAAATAATAAAATAAAAAACATAAACTAAAACCTAAACCTAAACCTAAACCTCAACTAAAAATAAAATAAAATAAAAATAAAACTAAACTAAAATAAAATAAATAAAACCTAAACTAACTAAAAAATAAAACCTAAATAAAATAAAACAAAACCTAAAATAAAAAAAATAAACCTAAAATAAAATAAAATAAAATAAATAAAAAACTTAAACCTAGAAAATAAACCTAAATAATAAATAAAACCTAAACCCTAAACTAAAATAAAACCTAAACCTCAAATAAAATAAAATAAACATAAACCTAAACTAAAATAAATAAACCTAAACCTAAAATAAACTAAACCTAAACCAAAACTAAATTAAATAAAAAAACTAAAACTAAACCTAAACCTTAACTAAAAAATAAAACCTAAAAATAAACTTAAACTAAAAACCTAAAACGTGAACCTAAAAAAATAAAATAAAACCTAAACCTAAACCTAAAAATAAAAAATAAAACCTAAACCTAAAAATAAAAATAAAACTCAACTAAAAATAACCCTAAACCTAAAAAATAAACTAAAATAAATAAACTAAACTAAATAAAAATAAAAAAGAATCCTAAATAAAAATTAAAATTAAAATAAACTCAAATAAATAAAAAATAAAATAAATAAACCAGAACCTACCATTTTGATTAATTTTTTTTAAAAAGAAAACCTTAAACCCAAAATCCTAAACCCTAAAACTAACCATAAACCTACAACCCCAAACCCTAAAACCCTAAACCTAAACCCTGAACCCTAAATCATAAACCCTAAACCATAAACCATAAACCCTAAACCACCCTAAAATCTTAAACCCTAAACCCTAAACTCTAAACCCTAAACCTTAAATGCTAAAAATTACAACCCTAAACCCTAAACCCCAAACCTTAAACATTAAACTAACCCTAAACCCTAAACCCTAAACTAACCCTAAATCCTAAGAATGTGCAAAACCTTGATGGCAAGAACATCATCACAACCGTCACTAGTTCTGCAGAAGAGAAGGAAGGTTATTGTAGTGGTTGTGGGTGGATCTAAAGGTGTTAGTGGATATGGAGGTTATTGTCAGAGCAGTGGTGGTTATGGATGCGGGAGGAGCAACGAAGGTTGTAGATGTTGTGGTGGTGGAGGGAGAGATCGGGGATATTATGGTGTATCCCGCTACTCGAGAGGCGGGGGTGGTTCTAATGGGAACTAGAGAGACTGAAGAATGGCTGATCCAATCTGCTGCTTATGGAATTGTGTCTTTATAGTAAAGATGGTTCTACTTATCTAGGGTTTTTGATTTGCTCTGTGGGTGCTCATTTTTGATCTATGTCATCGCTTGTGTCTTAGAAAACTTAAGGTGCTACTTGGTTGATGAAATCAAAAAGAAGAAATGGTGAATCTGAATTTTTTCTCTATAAAAAAACCATAAATCCTAAACACTAAATCCTAAACTAAAACATAAACCTTAAACCTAAAACGTAAACCCTAAAACCTAAACCCTAAACCCAAAATCCTAAAAACCATAAACAAACACTAAACCTAAACCTAAACCATAAAACTAGACTAAACCCTAACCTAAACCCTAAACCCTAAACCATAAACCTAAACCCTAAACCCTAAACCCTAAAACCATAACCTAAACTAAACCTAAACCCTAAACCCCAAATCCTAAACCCTAAACCTTAAACCCTAAATGATAAACTATCCCTAAACCCTAACCCTAAACCCTAAACCCTAAACCTTGAATAAAGATGTCATTAGGAGTAGATCTAAAGAATGACCTAATCCTAATATAGTTATGGTAGCTAAAGAAAATGTCTTCAAGAGACTTTCCCTTGACTATTAGAGATTTGAATACCCCAAAACCTTATCCCTAAATTAAGTTATATTACCATTTATTATAGCATAATGTAGCATCATATATTTGAGCATGTAGTGATGTGCTTTTGATTGTTATAAGATGTTTTGAAATGTTTTCATCTATTATGGTATTGTGCCTTATAGTCTATATTAATATAAATCATAAAAAATATTGATTTAATAAATCGATGATGAAATTTGCTAAATTTGAAGTGGAATTAGTTGTAGCTTCAAAGGTGTGCTACTCCACTTGTAGTCTAAAAAGTAAGAATTTATGTTCAAAATAAATATTATATGTTGTAGCATAGTATAGCATCATATATCATAATATATTATTCTGTGTATTTTAAATTATTTTAGTATTTTACAATCATGCAGTCAAGCCTACACTAGCATTATTTATAAAAAATGTTAATTTAGACTTTAAAATGGTGGAATTTGGCCAAATTCATAATAGGTATAGCATGGCATCATAATATATTATTTAAATTTAAAATATGTAAGTGATACTAAAAAATATATAGTTTTTGTTATTAGACTAATTTTATGATTTTTATCTTAAGCAATCCCTTGTGATGTGATATGCAATATAATATAATATAATATTATATAATATAGGATGCCATAACATAGTGTAGCATCATGCATTATAGCATTATTATATTATAGATACTATCATGCATTATAGCAGATTTTAATTTGTTATAGTATGATGTAGTAGAGTTTGTACTTGTATAATTCATAAAAATATTGATTTATAGGCAGAGATGATGGGATTTGGCTAAATTTAAGGTAATCTTTAGGGAACATCATTGGGGATGTGCTATGGTGTGTTATTTAATTAAAATAATGGAATTTTGCATACAAAATAAATGCTCATTTTTCAACCAAATTTTATAATTATTTGCTTAAAATGATTCATTTTAAGGTGTAATGTAAGATAATATATTATATGAAAGCATATTAAAATATAATGTACATATATAACTTCATATATATATGAATGTGGTGGTGTTACTAAATGTTATTGTACATTTTAGCATGTTTTACTTTTTGTTATAATACATTGGGTCAAAACTCAAAAAAAAATATTAATTTGAAGGTTGAGATGGAAGAATTTGGCCAAATTCATGGCACACACCAAGAAGCAACACCAAAATTATGCTATTTTGTATGATTTCTAATAAAAAATAATAATTTTACATCCAAAATGAACATTATTCATATTTTGAGAAAATTTTGTTATTTGTTCCTTTTAAGTGATTCTAATGAGGTGTAATGTTAGACAATATATTATATTATAGCAAATTATAATAGAACATCACATGTTATAATATAATATAGTGTGTTAATTCACACTATAATATGTTTAGCATGATATTGTATAGTTAGTTTGAGCTTGCACCATCACATATCATAAAATATTGATTACAATGTTAAGATGATGTAATTTGAACTAATACATAGTTAGGCTTTTGGTTGAAATATTAAAGGTGTGCATAAGAGAAGAAATAAGATTTGATGAGAATTCCATGTCAAGGACATGAAGGGAGATCCTAGGGATCACACATGCATTGGACATGACATGCAGTCGAGGGATAGAAGAAGAAAATCTACTGGGGATAAGGTTTGAATTTGATTTGATTATATGATTTATGGAAAGAAGATCCACTGGGATAAGAATCTATAATCCACCAGGATTAAGATCAATTGACATTAATTTGATTTATTTTAATTGATGTGGAGGCATATTTATATGGAGATACTCGAAGCCATCGGGATCGTATTTCAACCTTCCACTAGGGAAGCAGGTTTGGGCTATCCTCTGGCGATTGGCATTTGAGTTTGATTTCATAGATTTGTTTGGGGATGTATTCATTGAGAATAAGAGTTTGGTTGGATTTCTTTGATTTAGACTCTACTAGGGGAGTTGGTTTAATTTTGCTCCATTAGGGCAATTGGTTTTGAATTTTATTTATTTCCAAGACTTGTTTATATATGATTGGGGCTTCACTAGGAGAAGGGTGTGATTTAACTCAGGGAAAATTAGATTGGGTTTAATTTAATGAAGTTAATGTAAGGACCATGTCGGATGGACCCACTGAGAAGGGGCTATATCCCTTGACTTAACTCAGTTTTAAATCCAAAGGGATAGTCTACTGCAGAGCTAGCCAACCTAAGGGGTTGCCTTTTCGTGCAATGGCTATGCTAGGAAGAAGGCATAGCAGACTTACATCTTTGAAAGTGAGGAACAACTTGGAGTGACTTGTTGGATGCACAATAAATCGAACCTGACCTAGGGAAACTACTAAGTGAATGCTGCTGGGGACTTATATCAACTCAAAAGTAATCAGGATTAATTTTATCTTAATTTCATGTGATTTTATTTGGTTTGTTTGGCTTAGTTTGATTTTGAATTAAGGGTATATCTGCTGGGGATGTGAGCTCGATCAAAGTTGATAGATTTAATTTATGGACTATGTCAGTGTGTGATGGACCCACTAAGAAGGGGCTATATCAAACTTATCCTATCTCAAATTTATAAATCCAAAGGGATAGTCTACTAGTCGTGGGGTAGAGCTAGCTAACCTAAGGGGTTGCTTATCAGTGTGCAACGGTTGTGCTAGGAAGAAGGTGTAGTAGACTTACATCTTTAAAGGGAACAACAAGTGACCTGGTAGCACAACAAATCAAACCCAACTTAGGGGTGACTACATTGAATGCCACTATGGACTTATATCAACTCGAGAGTCGTGTGATTCCAATAGAGTTTTGTCGACACGCCTAAAGATAGGATGCTTGCTTAGAAAAACATACCTCTACGGGTGTCCTCATAATCCACAAGTGATTATATATTTTGTTTATATATTTACATGGACCCTATTAGTGTGAGAGGGACCACACTGAGAAGGGGCTATGCAGGCCTTGACCTATCTCAGATTTACTGGACCAAGGGAGAATCTGCACATCCATGGGATAGATTCTCCAACCACAGGGGTGGTTACTAGGAAAGGAAAACTGTCCAATCTAATAGTAACCTGTGTAGTGTCTAAATGGGGTCACAAAGGATGTGATCCAAATATAGTGCCCATAGGGGAGGTGTTCTTAGGGGCATTATCCTGAGTCCTAGAAAAGAAAGCCTATAGGTGTATGGTGGCCAACTCAAGGAGAAAGCATAGTAGACTTACATCTGCCATGAGTGGTTTGTCCTAAGGTGTGAGAACCAACCAACCTAAGGTGTATCAATCAGCATGAGTGGCGTATCCATTAGCATAGTAAGAATAAACCAACCTAAGGTGTCCATCAGTGTGCAACAATCAATCTGGAAGGAAAGCATGTAAGCTTACAACTTTCAAAGTGGAACTGATTATCGGGATAGTCTGTCATTGGCGAAATAGATGCCATCTGACCTAGAGCAACTACTAAGTGGGTAGCCCCAGGAAGGACCGACCCACTTGAAGCAAGAGGGAAGGAGCCACTAGGGACTTATCCTAAACTTCAAATATACCAATCAGGCATAAAGGCTAATATAAGAAGAAAGTGTGACTCACATCCTCTTAAACAAAGCCAACATGAAGTAGCTTACCGCCATGCATTAAGGCCTACCAAACTAACAAGGTGTGTGTGTAGTGGCCAAGTAAGAAAGGAAAGCATAGCACTTACATCCTCCAAAGCAAAAAAAGACCATTGGGTGACACACATCACCCTATTTTAGAATGAGCTCAACCCCTCCATCTTAGACATAGGACTTCTCTTAGACTTTAGGAGTTCCTTAGTCTTAAGACACATCTAGTGATTAGGTGGACACTCAACCCAGCCCTAGAGACTAGAAGAGTTAGCCATAAGAATAGGTCATGCCTTAGGGGTGTAGGAAAATTTGGCTACCCTATAGCTTGAACCACATTCCTCACTTCCTTCCTTCAAGTCAAACTCAAATCAATTCCAGCTTAATTGATTTTCTCCAAACCTAAATCAATTCCAACTTGATTGATTTCCTCCAAATGATTGAAATCCATGATCAATTCACAGTGATCGAAGCCCATGATTAAAATTCTATAAATATTTCATAAGTCCTTTGATTCCCTTTTATGGACTTAGCCCAAATCAAATCCAAAACACTTCAAATTCATGAAATTTTCTCACAGCCCATTTATATTCTCATTTATATTCACATATATAAGAAATATAAATTCAAATAAATCAAACTAAATTCTAATATCAAATCCAAATTCTAAAATCTTTCCCAAGTCCCTTGATTCTCTTAAGGACTTAGCCCAAATCAAGTTCAAATCACTTCAAATTCATGAAATTTTCATAACTCATTTATATTCTCATTTATATTCACATATATAAATGAAATATAAATTCAAACAACAAAAACCAACTCCAAAATCAAACTCAAATTCAATCAAAATTCAACATAAGCCTTTCAAGTCAAACTCTTGAACTTAGCCAAATCAATTTCAAATCAAGCCAAACTCTTGATTTTTCTTCATAATTCAATCAATCCTTCAATCATGAATCCAAATATAAATACAAACTTCAATCACTTAACCAAAACTCAATTCAAAAATCAAACTCAAATCAAACTCATGTTCACCCTTTGAACTTGAAATTGTCAAATGAATCAAAACCCATTTGACTTCAAATCTCTACAAATGGAATTATATTTCAATCATAAGTCCATATGTGAGTTCAATCAAACTCAAATCAAGCTTTGACCAAGCCATTTGACCCACTTAGGCTCACTTGACCCAAAGTGATCTAAAGTACCCTTATGAGCCAATCCCTAACCAAATTGGATTGAACTAAGCCCATCTAAGCCTCTCATCATGATCAACAATCAATGAGATGATCATCATGAGATGATCAATCACTCAAATTGGGTCAAACCAAGTCAAACCTAGGTTGACCAAGTCAACACTTAGCCAAAATGAAACTCAACATAGCCAAAAATCCACTATAGGCCAAATTGATTGAAACCATTGATCAAAACTCATTCATGATCAATGTTTGAACTTGACCAAGTCAACATTTGAGCCTAACCTAGCCCAATTGGCCACTTGACCCAAGTTGACCCAACTTGACCTAAAAAATAAAAATGTGTCAAAATATAATCTAAGCCAAATTGATTGAAACTAATGGGTCAAGTTCATTCCAAATAACTTATTGAACTTGACCAAAGCCTCAATTGGCTACTAACTCCCATTTAATTATCATGAACCCAACTTGACCTAAAAATCAAATAAACTCAAATATAAACCAAATTGATTGGAAACAAAGATACCAATCCATTTCATATGACCAATGAAACATGAACCAACCCATGATCTAGTCCAAATAAGTCAAATGGGTCAAATTGGTCAACTTGACCCATTTGACCTAAATGTACTAAATTGAACCAAATTCAAATCTAAATCAAATTAAATCAAACCAAAGCCACTAAAAAATTTCAAATGGTCATATAAACTTGACCCAACCCTTGGTTTGACCCAATTTGACCCAATTTGACCTAAATGGGTCAGCATGAGCCAAATCACATCAAACCAACTCCAAATTCATTGAAACTTAGCCTAACCCATTTTTCAAACATACCAAACATATTCAAATGAAATAAAGGTCAAATGACCTTTTACTCTAGGTCAAAGGGTAAATTTTGGCCAAATCCACTTGGAATTTGGTCAAATCCTCCATAACCACTTGGCACCCTCTTAGTGGATCAAGTGAACATTAGGGAGTGTGGTGCACCCAACCCAATGGGTTTGGTTCAGCCCAACCAAGCCTAAGGCTAAAATTGCCCACTTGCATGAAATTAAGCACATGGAATCCCTCCTCCACTTGATTTAAGCACATGCAAGCTCCACTACTCCACTCCTCAGTCCAAACTGATTGTAAGGATACCCTAAATGAACAAACCCACTCAAGGTGGTCAATTGGATCAAAATTGAAAGGAGAAGCACGACCGTCTGATTGCTCAAGTAGGAGGTATACTTCTTCTAATTTGAATTCATTCCATGAGTCCCTAATGATTGAGCAAAGGAAGCCGAGAAGTCATTTCCCAGCCTCCCAAGCTCTCTCAAGCAATTCCCATTTTTCATTTTCTCAGTTTTAATAGATTGAAAACATGGGAGCTCCACTCCAAATCAACCTAATTCCTCTTTCAAGCTTCATCAGGGACCCCAATCAAACTTGCCCAAGCCATAATCCAAGCTCCAAAGGTAAGGGAGGTGCTACCTTGATCAAGACTGAGCTCAAGTCAAGGTGTAGTTGGCCTCTAGAAGGATCTACCCAATCACAAGACCTCAAACTCTCAACAAAGCTTCATCTCCACTACACGAAGCTTCTCCAAGGGAATCAAGCGCTGGTGATCACCTCCGAGGTTAGCCATTAAACCAGGCACAATTTCAATATTATTTGGAGCTTTGTGAAGTGGATTTTCATCCCATGAAATTCTAGCCATTGGATGTGTTTGCCTTTATGCTTATATGGTGTGGGTAAGTTTTGGGATCAATTCGAATCGAGCATCCCCTAGAATATGGACGATGTCCTCTCCCATAGGGAAATATAGGGAAGGATCATAGGCCATCCATCCATGCATTTTGGATGGATGGTCGTGATTAAGACACATAAGATCCCATGTTTCATCCATTAGAACCATGACTTTAACCTCAACCATCCGATCCTTGATCAAGGGTGAGAGAAAGAGTACCCGACGCGGCTATGATGTGACAACTTTAATATTGAATCTTACCATGCCACATGGAAAGATGCCTCATCGTCCACATGGTGCGAATGGATTAAACATTTAATTAGGCTATTAAATCACCTAATTAATCATGGAAACTTCCTAAATTCATATATAAGCCTAAAAAATCAAACAAATATGAAATAAATTGCATTGATAGATAATTGAATATAGAATATTCTAAAAAATTTTCAATGGATTTTGAACATTGCTTTTCTAGATTTGGGTTTTATTAGGAATGTTATTTTACTAATTACCCTCTAATTACCGATTAATCTCAAACTTCTTATGCATAATTAGTGGGATGACTACCTCCTAATTTTCTTGGGATTTATTGGTGGTTTAATTAAAGAATTGCTAGTTCATTCCTTAATCACTCTATAATGTAATTAAGCTTAATTAAGGGTATAATTAGTGGTCTAACCCTCTGATTGAGTCAATTAAGTTTTAATAAGTGAATATTAGATTTAGAGAATAATTTTGGGATACTTTCCTTAAGATATTCCTTAAACCCCCTTTCTTCCTTAATCCAACCTTAATTAAGGGTTAATTCACTAATTACCCCTTTAATTAATCTCATAAAATTATAAAACTTTCTAGATCTTAACTAATCTATCTTGGGTATATGCTTAGGTGTTCAAAAGCCTAAGTACATTAAGGAAATCAAAATCCCACTCACATGTGTGAGAGGGGTTATGAAAGTACTTAAATTAAACCCTTAGTTTAATTAATCATTAATCAAGAGCCAATTGCATTAGGTACCTTTCTTTCCTTGGTGCATTGCTAATTTAAATTCTTATGTGGTTTTATGTCATATCATTGGCTCATAATTATTTGATTAAGTATGCTAAGGTGGATAGGTAAAAGATAACTAACACACTTAATTCATACCTTAACCTAAGCAACATATAAAAAATCTTCTAATAATCCTAAGAACAAACTAGGGAATGGGTTAAGAGCAACAAACTCACCTCACATTTCTCAAATTAAATCAAACTTAAAACAAAATCAAACCTTAAAAAAATAACTTGATTTGTTTTAAACTTTCTTATTTCATAAGATTGTCTTTAGAATTAATTAGGGTGAATGTATTTACATGCTTTCATCACTGTAGTTCTTTCCTAACATGCTAAATTTGTATGTCATATGAATTTCATGCATTCATGTTTTTTCAAAAATCAAATTAAAAATGAGATGTTTTCTTTATGTCAACTTGCATGTTTTGGCTAAAGTAAAAATATGAATGGGTATTATCACTACTAAATCCAAAACTATTTTCAAAATCTATAAATCAAACATCCAAAACTGAAAGTGTGCTCCTTATAATTATTTATAAGCTTGCATGTGGATATAAATATGAAGATGTGCATAGTGTACTTTTCCTTCTCTTTCTTTCTTTAGCATAGTTTTGAATAGGATTTGGCAATGTGTATAGTTCACTTGAAAAGAACATAACACTTGCATAACTCCATTCCCATTCATTCTTATGCTATTACTTAAAGAAGGACATCCATACTTACACATATAAATTGCATAAACAAATCAAACAAACAAATACAAACTTTTGCATCTTTTTTTTCCACTCATTTCTTTTGCATATATGCTTGTATTTAAGGAAAGTGGTATATTAGTTCTGACAACCTGTGGTTGCAAGGCTTTTAAGTAGCCCTAAGTAGGTCTTGTACCTTACACCCTTGGTGCTAACAATGGGATTGTACTCACTTATGCCTTTCATACATACATGTGTACATGTGAAAATGGATAGGAAAACCTCTTTTTACTTAATAAAAATCATGCTTCATAAAGCATTCAAATTTTCTTAAGTAACTCACTTAGCATTCATCATAAAGTTCTAAACATTTTCATTTTTATGTATAGATATGCTTAGGATTCATTCATATGCATGTTATACATGTTGGGAAAGAAATGAAGTGATGTGTGTTTTGTGATATTAATTCACTTTACTTAATCTTAAAATGCCTTTCTTTTTGAATAGGTTTGTTTAGAGTTGATCTAAACTTAGGATTAATTAAAACATAATAAAACATTCACTAAATAAAATCAAACATGAATCTACTTTAGAAGTTACTTAGGTAGGGAAGGAAAGAGACGTTCTCTCTCTCTTTTCCCTCTCTTTACAACCTTTAGTAATTAAGTAGGTTCATCTAAAAACCAAAAAAAATCATCAAATAAAAAATCAATCCAAATCAACAAACACTTAAATGAAACCACCCATCTAAGTTGAACATCTTCACACTTAAAAAATCCAAACCTTAAAGCCATAGCTAAACATACCACACAAACCTTCTAAAGCACACACACATTGACTAAGTCACCACTTCTAGATTTAGGTTAGTGGTGGTGCATGGTTTGATGTTTGCTTTATTTTGTGATGTTTGTTTTAGTGATGTTAGGTGAATGAATGTGTAGAATGAATGGTAGGATGATTTAGTCTAATCATTATTTTTTGTAGGGGATTGTGCTTAAGGGGCGTTGTAATAAAAATATAACTTCTTTTATTGTGCAGGTGTTTATACCCCTAAGCATAATCCAATAGGCTAGGTGGACTTGGTTATTCATGTGTGGGGTGCTAAGTCCAATATACATGCTTGGGATTTGTATGGTTTATTTAGCTAATCTCTATTTTACAAGTGTTAGTTAGATTTACTTTTCCATTTCATGTAATTTTTTTGCAATTAAGATTTTGGAATGATTGTTATGGGGAATTAGGATGAGCATTGGTCATAAGATCTCATCTTATGTACCATGTGAAGCCTTTGGAACATCCACATTCCAACCATCCAAAGGAAGGAATCGAAGAAGAAAGAAGAAAGAAGGACCCAAAAGAAGAAAGAAGAAAGAAGAAAGAAGAAAGAAGAAATGAAGAATGAAGACCCCCATAACATGAATTCCTTACTTGATTGTAAATTAATTCATTTGTAATCTAGGTTGTATAAGGGTAAAGCTCGGCAACCCAATTTGTTTTTTTTTGCAGTGGTGCACGACCACAAATGGCCTTTTATTCTTTTTCGTTAGCTTTATAAATTTTTGATGTTTTGTTTAGCTTGTGCATTAAGATGGCATATTTTCCTAGTTTCTTCCTTACTTGATGTATGGCCTAGATGATGATTAGGCTCTTAGAAAAAAATAAATCTTCTACCAAATTAAACAACTCAAAGTTTAAAATAAACAACTCATAATCTCACCTAAAGCCTAAGTTAAAAATCAAGATAAAAGAATTAGCAACCCCTTAAATGGATGAGTATTTTTTTTATAACATCATGCATAAAAGCATATTGTTTCACTCTTGATTGAGGGCTTCCACCTTGCTAGAGAACTTGGCTTGACTTGTAGGAGCCATGGTGGAAACACACCTCCCCCTTCTCGCTAATTTTGGCCCATAATCTCACTTCTCATGCATATATGAATCCTAAGCCTGAGTCAAATGATTGTCCAAAAATAAAAATAAAATATAATATGATTTGCATTAGATCTAGGTCATTTTCATGCCCTTACATGATCTAGTCTCTTAGGGAATGAGTTTAAGGACTTAGTTCTCTTTCTAAATAAATAATAGCTAGTATCTTACATATAAAGCATATGACTTGCCTACATGAATTTAAAATTGTAGGAGTTAGTTGGTGGTGGCCAGGTGGTAAGTCCAAGCAGTCTGGTGGTTTACCCTCTCTTATGGAGGTAAACCAAATATCCATTTTTGCCTTAGATTTAGGTCATGCTTTTGGCCCTCAATAAAGCTCCCTAGATTTAGGTTCAGAGGTTGCTACTTCCCTTTGTGGGCCACAAGGATAAATCCTCACCTCTTAGGCATTTCCATAACCTTGTATTATGGAATTATAAGCCCTAGAATTCTAATAAAATATCAACTCAAACAAATTAATTCAATTTCAAAATGTAAAGCATAATAGGATAGTTTGAGATGCTGCTAGGTTTCTAGCATCATGAGCATCTCCTACTTATCTTTCTTTGGCTTGATAATAACTCTCTCTCTTTGATCAATCTCATTTGATCTTCTAAAATAAACTAATCGATTGATAGTCCTACATTGAAATCTTTGAGATGATCATTTACCTTAATCAGTATTCTAAGAAATCCCTTCTTAGGATGTAATTAACTATAGGGGCTTTCCCCTGTAGGGAACTTAACAAACCCAATTTAAAATAAACCCTACTTTCTTTTCCATGTAAAGTAGGGAAGAATCTCGGGTACATATGCATACCCATTGTTCTTAAGAGTCCTTATTCAGGTGATTAGGTCCATTGTAGGGTGGTGACTTCTATCTTTTGAGATAGTACACCTCTCCTCAATGTCATACTCGATAACTCTAATAAGAACATATGTAGATCTACATAGTGTCCAAATGCAAAAAAGAAGTATATTTATATTTTTATTATATCCACATAGATTGAAGATGGAAGTATACCTCTTAGATATGAAAATATTTCACCACCAATTTTTCTGGTGACTCCACTAGAGATGGTTCGTCTCTTCATCTTTGGTAAATGATCGTTGTCTCCAAGTATCGATAGTGGGTTTGTACTTTTGTATGAATCCAAGACTATCTTTCTTTCCATTGGCACTTAGCTTATTTCATCCTTAAGCTAGCCAACATCTTTAGGTTTTAGGACCTCACCCCATGTTGGTCTTAAAACCCCTGTTGGGTTCTCCAATGGGTGAAAATAAAAATCTAATAAAAAGAAAATATTTAAAGACTTCCTCCTTACCATTTTTATGGTAAGGAAAGGTTCATTCTAAAATAATAAAGACATAATAAATCCTTTATAAAAATCTTGCTTTTCAAAAGGCACTCTTTTAAAAATGCACATAATAAAATTTTTTGCAAAAAACTTTCTTAAATCACCTTCATTTAACAATCTTCATGATTGTTATATGTAGGATCATCATTACAAAAAATAAGATTCCAACAATCACATTTATACAAATGAGCTTCTTCACTCAATTCATTTTGGTAAAGACCTCATTTTCAAAATAAAATTTCAACAATCATGTTTTCAAAAGTACAAAATTTGAAGATGGGTTTATCCATTCAATACATTAAAATGTGTTGAATGGATGTTATATCTTCAAACAAAAAAAATTATTACAACTTTGAAATGCCATTCAACACATTCCACATGTGTTAAGTTGGAACTTTCACCTTTCTAGAAAAATCAGAAATAAAAGCACATATGAAACCTCTCCATTCAATATACCCACATTTATTGAATGGATGTTTCATTTTCAAAAAAAAATCAAAAATAAATTTTCCAAAAGCACATATGAACCTCTCCACTCAATATACCCACTTTTATTGAATGGATGTTTCACTTTCAAACAAAATCAAAATAAATTTTCCAAAAGCACATATGAACATCTCCATTCAATATACCCAAATTTAGAATGAAGATTTCATTTCTAAATGAAATGACATTATTTGAAATCGCTTAACATATTCCATATATGATTAAGTTGAGGTTTCCTCTTTCAAAAATTGATTTCCATCTCACATACCCAAATTTGTTAAATGGAAATCTCTCTTTCAAAATCAATAAAACAAAAATTTTGCAAAACACATTTGGAACTTCATTCTAGCATACCATATTTGCTAAAGTGAAGTCTCCCTTTTCAAAACAAAAATTTGAAACACACCTTTGGAATTTCATTTAGCATACTCAAATTTGCTAAGTGAAATCTCCATTTCACAAAAATTTCAAAACACATTTGGAACTTCATTTTGGTATACCATATTTACTAAAGTGAAGTCTCCTTTTTTCAAAACTAAAATCTTCAAAAAGAAACACATTAGGATTTTCTTAGCATACCTAAATTTGCTAAGAATCTTATTTTCCAAATCAAAAATTAAAAGAAACACATTAGGTTTTCCTTAGCATACCCAAGTTTGCTAAGGATCCTACCTTTCAAATTAAAATCAAAAGAAACACATTAGGACTTTCCTTAGCATACATAAATTTGCTGAAGATCCTTTTTTTTTAAAATCAAATCAAAATCAAAAGAAATACATTAGGATTCCCTTAGCATACTCAAATTTGCTAAGAATCCAATTTTCAAAAATCAAATCAAAATCAAAAGAAACACATTAGGATTTTCTTAGCATACTCAAATTTGCTAAGGATCCTATTTTCAAAAAAATTTCAAAATAAAATACACTTGATCCTTTTGTTTTTAGCACCCAAATTTCCTAAATAAGGATTCCATTTTTCAAATCACAAAAAGATTCACAAAATAAAGCAAACAAAGAAAAAAAAAGAAACAATTATTTTCAAACACCTCACTTAGCTTATTCAAATTTGCTAAGTGAACAAATTCCAAAATCACAAATCCAAAACAAGAAATTGACCCTTTACTTTAACATACTCAAATTTGTTAAATGAAGGGTCACAAATAAAAAAAATCAAATTCAAATATGAACCTATGGAAGCATCTCTTCAAATATTTGAAGCCATTCTCAATATACCCAAATTTGTTGAAAATGGATTCTACATCTTAAATTCCTCTTTCCAATCAAACTTCAATATCTATTCTAAATCCATTTGAGCCTGACATAACACTTTCAAGATGTTGAGTGTGGTTCAATTTCTAAAATTTGAATTTAAAATCAACAGAAATCTGATTCAAGCTTATTTTCAACATTTCAGACTCTCATTTAGCTGTTTTTAAGTAGTTTCTTTTAGTTGACAGAAATGGCAGCACCCAAGTATGTGTTTACCTTTCCCCATGGGATGGACTTGGCCCTGGATCAGGCCAGCCTTCCCCAATCTGATTATGCCCACCTCATTCATTTTGGATGAGGTTTTGAGGCGAGGATTACTGTGAGGGCTCCCTCACCACTATTAGTAAGAGCAGTGTGACCGGGTAAGTCATTCATTGATATGGCCTCTGACTCATATTTCATCAAGAGGAAGGTAGTGGTGGTTCCTATAGTCGGCATTAGTGCTGTATGTGACAAAGTTATGCACTGCATTGTGCCTAAGTGAGGGCTAGCACCCAATCATTAGCACCCTCAAAGGGTAAGGCCCCCTTGATCCCAGGGATAAGGTTGGGTCTAGCTCTAACTCTACTCACCCTACCAAGACTCAGAGGAGGAACAAAAACTACATGATAAAGCGGTACCATACCCACATTGCCAAGGAGATGGAGGCAGCTACATGATCAATTGTTGAGGAGTTGCCCACTTTGATTTCCCCACTTGCTATAATGAACCCATTCCATTCTCTCCCTGAGTTTGACAAAGTGGATGCCAGGAGGATCCCTGCTTCACCTCCACTGCTTGATTTCATCCCCGCAGTTAAGGTAGAGGTCATATGTTGGCCTCCATTCGCTTCTATGCGTTGTGAGCCTACAGATGATCTGTGTCTAGGGCTTAATTTAACTTGAGATCTATTATTCCCTGCAGTGTGGGGAAGCATCTTCAAGAAAGGGCTGAGGCCTGCACTTCGCATCACTAGCGGAGAGGCGAGGTTTAGAGCTGGCACTGCACTCATTGATTTTTTGATCGTGCTACCCATCGATCATACAGATAGTATTTTCTTATGGGGACTACCCAGGGAGGAAGGCCCCTGCTCGAGAGAGTCGTGGTTTCTCCACCACTCACCTCCCCATCCACCATCGCTCATGTTTCAACATCTCCAGTTTCACTAAAGGCCATGAAGGCCACATCTAGGGAGAAGAGGACCCCGTTGGTGATCCGACTGTGGCCAAAGGATCTCATTCCATCTACATTGCCTACTGTGGTGAGGCCAAGCTCTCCTTCTTGACCTTCTTCCCCAGTTGTGGTGCAAAAGGCATGGCGACCCCGAAGCATATTAGTTATCCCTTAATTAACACAACCAATACAACAGGACATTGAAATGGTTGCAGTAGTTGTAGAGGGAGAAGATGACAGCCCAGTTGCACCCATGATGGTAGAGCCTCCTAGAAGTGTCACCCCGTACAGAGTTCATGATAGTTAGAGTGCATTTCTTCTAGTGAGTATAGTCCTCACAGGGTTGATTCTCTAGAGGGGAGGTCTAGTGCCTTAATGCATATAGTGATCACACCGGCCAAAAAGTCATTTGTACATGTAAAGATTGATCATTCTCTAGAGGACATAGTAGCAGATTTTCTCATGGAAAAGAAAGAAATCTTAGGATATGACTGGTCTGATGATTAGAAGATCAGCTTTAATCCCAATGAAGATGATTTGTTGGGAGACTCAACAGGGGTCTGCATGGTAGATACCGGGATCCTCCTCGAGAGCGCTATGGAAGGCGGCGAAGAAGACACCACTTGACCCAACACCTCCTAGCACAAATAAAGTAGAAGGATGAAAAGATAGATAGGATGGAAAATAAGCTTGAAGATCTATTAGCAGCTATCTTAGCATTACAGAATCAAGTCACGCCGTTCATCCTATACCATAGGTGACTACCCGAGTTGGTTCATGTCTTGGACCAGTGACCTTACTTCCGAGAGCAAGGTAGCACCAAAGCATGTATAAGAAGGTAGTGGACATTACCTCCATACAAGAAAAAGATATCAAGTCCATGGTTGAGCAGCAGGTGAAGGAAGCATTGGCTCATGCCCAAGAAGGATCATCAATTCCAAAGGGTAGACCCTACCTAGAGGAATTTGATGTAATCCAATATCCTATCGTACCACCTTTCTTCAAGAGTTTTGATGGCGGAAACCCGAGAAGCACATATTTTAGATAGTTATTGCAACATTGCGGTAGTGACGCTTACTATTGTCTCTTTGTCAGCTTAGTGGGTATAGCATTTGACTGGTATCAACTTCCCAATAGTTCGGAAGATATTTGTGAGTTGGAGCAACTCTTTATCAAGAGGTTTGCTGAGCTCAAAGGGGTCACCATGATCTTGTTGTAGCACAATAACACCCAGGTGAGTCCCTTGTTGACTACATTCTCATGGCATATGAAAATGATGAGTCACAACTATTTGAATAGCATGCCATTGAGATTCTTCAAAAGAATATCCATGGCTAGGTCTCCTTGATGCTTAGGAGCTTCATCTTCAAAACTTTTGAGAAGTCAATCAATAAGGCGACTAGTCTACAAGGAGAGGCCAAATAGTTGCCTTTTCAAGACCAGTTGCCCAAGACAAAGCCATGAAGGTATGAGAAGAAGCTAGAATAGTAGTGGTAGACAAGGAGAAGCAACCAGGTAGAGATCAGTCCGAGAGACCATGACTTCAGCAGCCTTCACTTTCACCTCCTCTACCACCACTAAGGCAGCCTTACCAGCAGCCACAATAGCCTCCATGGCCAACACTCCCTCCCCACATGATCAGAACAATGGTACACATACCTAATGCGTAACTATGGTCCACCTTTTGGATAAACTTAATAAGCCTTATTCATTTAAGAGGGAGGTAATCAAGAAGATCAGTAAGAATCTTTAAAAGCCTTGATTTTAGCTACCCAAACCTAGAGAATGAAGGAAGTGGGCAAAATCCATGATCCTAACTTTGCCTACCACTAGGTCTAGTCATTTTGGAAGATTGCTTCACATTCAAGGACCGCTTGAACATAGCTTCAAGACCATATATAATTATCTGAAGAATACCTTACGGAACAACCATCTAGTTCCATTAGGTACTTGCAATCCTTCCAAAACTAAAGAAGGTTGGGATATCTCCGTATCCAAAACCTCTAAAAAGATTATTCAAAAATCAAGAAACTTTCTTGTAGTGCGAGTCACCAAACCTCCAACATCAAGGAAGGTTTGCAAGTTGCCGCCAACTCAAGGAAGGTAGAGCTCAATAGCAATAGCAAAACATGTGCAGGATACCTAAGGTAAACCACCACCAAGTCCAACCTCTCTACCATTGTAGCTAACATCGTGACTTCTACTTTACCTAGCTCTTCTTCTTCTTCTATTAAAACTCTTGTATCGGTGGATAAGGGCATCAAATCCTTACCCCACTTACTTTACTTGATTTCTACTTTGTACCTCCTATCAAATCTAAGAAATTTAAAAATAAAGCTAGCTTGAATTACATCTATGTCACTTCTGATGGGTTGTCTTCTTCTATTCCTAATGATAACTCTTCAAGTCAAAATAACTATAATAATTTTGATCTTCCTCTTTCTGATTCAGAGTCAGATTTTCATACTCAGAATACTATGGGTTCACCTCTTGAGATAGACTTGGAATCATCCAATTCTGAGGGTCCCATAGGAGAAGCTGTAGGTGAGCCCTGACGTGTAGAACCTTCCATTACCCCTCGCCATAAGAGATCACCAAGTCAACCTCCATAGCAAGGTTCTACCTCCTAAGGCAGCACCTCAAGATAGAGGGAAACAAGCCATTAGTTTAGAGGATTGAGAAGCCCCTCCACAAGATGTTCCACCCTTGGATATGCTTGTGGAGGATCAGCCCAAGGTGGACTACAATTTCCTCTCTCATCTAAGAAAGTTGTCATCTAAGCTAAGCATATACGATTCCCTTGTCTTATCTAAAGAGATGAGGGAATCATTAATCAAGGCTCTCCTTGATCCTGAGATATACTTAGCTCAGCTGACCACTATTGGTGAGGAGGCACATTACACAAAAGAAGCCTAGGGGATCACTTTCACAGATGAAGACCTTCTTCTGGGGATATGGAGCACAACCGTCTCCTCTACATCACAGTCGACATGGGTTGATTCAGACTTGCTAGAGTTCTCATCGATCCAAGTGCATCGATAAACATTATGAGTCTAAAGACCCTTGCCTATTTGAGGATTGACATCTCCAAACTTTGAGGAGATGGGATGATGTTGAGAGGATTCAATGAACAAAGTGAGCGGGCTTTAGGTTCCATAGTGTTACCATTGGAGATAGGTGACTGAAAAAGCCAAGTTTTACATAATTGATTCAAATACTTCATTCTTTGCCTTGGATACATACGAACAAGATGATTCCATCCTCCCTCCATGAGTGCATCAAATTCAAAAGGATGGGATTGAATACTTGTGTCAAAGGTGATGAAAAGCCATTTTAGTTAGAGAGGTTGAGATTTATAAGGATGCACCTACTATCTTCCTAAAAACACCCTTTCTTGTGAACTTGGACAAAATTCAAATTCAAAAGAAAAGAAAAGAAAGAAAATAAAGAGAAAAGAAAAAGAAAAGAAAATTGAAAATCCAAATGAACAAGAAGGGGAAATTGAAGAAGAAAAAGTGATATCACATTCCACCCACATTCCATTCCATCATATGGACAAGTGGGTAGGATGACTCAACCTCCACCAGGTAGAGGTAGAGGTAGAAATAAAGGCAATTCCATAGGTGGAAGACCCCTGGTTGGCCATCAGCCAACAGGGTTATGTTCCAGTTCACAGGAGTACCCCTACTATTCACATAGACTTGGAATCCAGCTCAAAAAATGAGTATAATGTGAATAGCATACTAGCCAACCCCTCTCAGCGGGTTCTATTGCAGGTGACTTTCGATCCAGACAATGATGAAGACCAAGCCTCTAGACAAAGCAAAGTATTTGAATCAAGCTTATGTGAGACTATTAGGTAGCAGTTGGGAACCTTAGCTCTAACCTCACTTTCATCTCAAAAAGTTGAAGGTTTAGGAGTTAAGAAGCCCCTAAGTCTTCCATGGATGCGAAGCCAAAGAGATTCTTTTGGGATCATCATCCTCAACTCAAGTTGATGTAGAACTTGAGGAGGATTCATTTAAAGAATTAATGGAATTACTATTGACTTTTACTCACCTTGTGTTCATAATCTTATACAAAGGTTTGGTTCCTCACATGGTCCGTGCAGTTAGAGTATTTTGAGAAGCTAGGAATAATAAAAAAGAAGCACAAGAGCAATACTAGATTTGGTATAGTGGGTCCAAATGATGATGATGATTACTGCTTAGTTGTTACCAATCATTTGGAGTCTAATAGGTTCTTTTCACACAACACCAACTCTTATGAGGATGTGTGTTTAGAAATCTTAGATGATCCAGATGATCTTTAAATCAAGGATGCACCTCTAGAATTTGAAGAAGAAATCCATTCAATAATAGACAAGCTTAAAGAAATCAACCTCAAGATAGAAGAAAATCCACACCCGATGTACATCAATTCATTATTGAATGAAGAAGAAACCAATGACTTAGTTAGGCTATTGACTGAGTTTAAGGACTACTTTGCATAGAGTTATGAAGAAATGCATGGATTATCTCCTAATATAACAGTCCACAAACTAGCAATAGATCCTAGCTAACCCTATCAAGCAAGCTCCTAGATGCATGCATTAGAAATTGAACAACAATGTCATTTTGAAGTCAAGAAATTGATCGATATTGGTTTCATTAGGAAGAAAAATATCCCCTAGTTAGCGTCATACTACTTAAGAAGAAGAATGGCCAAATTCACATATGCGTCAATTTCAGGGATTCAAATAAGGCATGTCCTAAGGATGAGTTTTCTCTTCCTACACTAGAATTAATGGTGGACATTGCCTCATCTCATGTAGTGTTCTCTTTCATGGATGGGTCATCTAGCTACAACCAAATCAAGATGTCTCTTGAAGATGAAAGAAACACCGCTTTCTAAACCCCAACCGAAATCTTTTATTATAAGGTCATGGATTTTAGCTTTAAAAATGCTGATGCTACATACCAACGAGCCATGACTCAGATCTTCAATGAACTCATCCATCATCAGGTTGAGTGCTATGTTGATGATCTAGTAGTCTAGAGCAGAAAAGGAAGATGATCTCTTTGACAGAGTAGTTTTTGAATGGTTAAGATAATATAACCTCAAGATGTATCCCTTGAATTGTGCATTCGAGTAGTGGAAATTCCTTGGGTTTGTTGTCTGACACTGAGGAATAGAGATAGATTCAAAAGATCAAAGCTATCTTAGAAATGCCACCTCATAAGAGTTTAACTCAACTCGATCATTCCAAGGATGGTATTATGAGATGCTTTATCTCCAACCTATCGGGGAGATGCAAGCCATTTTCAGCACTTATCAAAAAGGATACCAAGTTCAAATGGGATGATAAGTGCCAACATGTCTTTGAAGATATCAAGTAGTATTGGTGAAGCCACAAGTTCTAGCAGCCCCTATCTCGGGTAGGCCACTCATCCTCTACACTGCTACATTGGATGACTCTCTCGGTGCTTTGTTAGCCCAAGCCAATGACGAAGGGAAGGAGAGTGCTCTCTACTACCTCACCCTCATCGATTCTCGAACTACCCACCTATTGAGAAACATTGCCTAGCTTTGATCTTTTCCCAAAAGTTACACACTATATGCTTTCTTATAAGGTGAACTTGATTAAAACCAATCCATAGTATCTCATGCCAATGCTATCCAAATGTTGGCACGATGGTCCATGATCCTCTCATAGTTTGATATCACATTTGTACCCTCTGTGATAAAGGACAAGCATTAGAATTTCTTAACACACCCACTGCGATTCCGCTAGTGATGATCTCCTTGATGAACAAATCATGAACTTAGGGAGGTTGGAAACCATCGATGGGAGATGTATTTTGATGGTGCAACTTCTTTTCATAAAGGAAGCACCATAATCTACTCTTCCATGAAAGCAGGGTAGGGATAGTCCTCCTAACTCCAGACTGCACATGATGTGATGACATTCTCATACTATCTTTCCAACCCCTGCACCAACAATGAAGCTGAGTATGAGGCTTTGATTGCCAATTTGGAGTTAGCCATCATAATCAGTGTCAAGAGCATCAACATCTTTGGGGATTCTCAATTAGTTATCAATCAGATTGTTGGGTCCTACAAGGTTCTTAAACCCAAGCTTCATCATTACCATGAGTATACCATGAAGCTGTTGGCCCAAATCTCTGAAGTCACCATCTACAAGGTTTCCCTAATAGGGAATGTAGTAGCAAATGCTTTGGCCAAACTTTCCAAAGAATTAACATGTCAAGAAGATGGTCCATTCCAATAAGGGTCCAAAATAGACAAGTCATATCCCTTATTGATGCTGAACTTATCAAGAGACTTTCTCTTGAAGGGGAGGTTATCATTGCAAAAAGGATGATGGATTAGAGGCAACCATTCATAGACTATTTGAACACTGGAAAACTACCTCAAGAGAAGTCATAAGCCCATCAGGTGAAACAAAGAGCTCTCCTATGCTCTATGCATGGCACCATGTGCCCTTTGACCAAATGTTATGTTATTTAGACAAACATGATACGGCATTATGACCAAGGTACATTTAGGTCTATGTGAGTGCATCACCTAAATGAAGATGAAGATCAAAGATGGCTGAGGCTAGATACTACTGCCTTGATGATTATAGAGCATGGATGTAGCTAGGAGATGACATCATCGTACATGTGGTCCTTCACCAACCACCCAACATTCTACACCTTACCTTTGCTTCATGGCCATTTGAGTGTTGGGGTGCCGACATTGTAGGTCCTATCGATCCTCCTTATTCCTAGGGGCATCAGTTCATCTTAGCTTCCACCGACAACTTTTCTAAGTGGGCGGAGGGAATCCCACTCAGAGAGTTCACAGCTCAACATGTGCTTCAATTTTTTAGGAACCATATTGTATATAGGTTCGGGGTGCCTCGATGAATTATATCAAATAATGGTACTGCATTCAAAAGCACCAAGATCAATAGCTTTTCTAGAAGACATGGTATAGATTGGAGATACTCTACCATCTACTACCCTAGAGCAAATGGTTTAGTAGAAGCATTCAACAAAACTCTCATCCAAATACTAAAGAAGACTTTTGATGACAACAAGCGGCAATGGAACGAGCAATTGGTTGAAGCCTTGTGGGCCTACCACACCACATACCGGACTCTAACTCAATCTACCTCATTTTCCTTAGTGTATGGGTCTGAAGTTATTTTACCTTTAGAGGTTCAACTCCCATCACTAAGGATAGCATTGGGTAACAAGATCACTACAGTAGAATGCAAAGTTTCATTAGAAGAGCTCAAGGTTTGGAGGAGTGCCATCTACAGCAGAATCGAGTTGTACAAGGCCAAAATGATTCAAGATCACAACAAGTTGGTCCCCTTGGTCTTTCAGTAGGAGAACTTGTGTTAGTCCTAAGGAGACCAATTATTGCCCATCAAAGATGGGATTTGAACCCACTTGGGAGGCCCCTATGTCATAAAGAAGGCCTACCAAGGAGGATCTTATCGCTTATTGATTGTAAATGGGAACACCTTGATGCTTCCAATTAATGGGCTCTATTTGAAGAAATATTACTCATAAAAATCATGTTCTGAAAATAATTCTATCAATCACCCATAATCTAATTCCATTTCACCAAAATCTTCTCTTCTTTAGAAGTGTTATTTTCTTGTCTTACTAAATCCACCACGTGTTTAGGTAGGTGTAAGAGTCCCCAAGACATCCTATCCCTCTTTCAACACAACACAAACACAATCAAACACATTTCTCTGCTATTAGAATAGGTGTGAGAGAACCCAAGAGGCATCCTATTTTGATAAGCATAACTAAGTTAGTGTAAGATAACCCGAGCATCCTTTCTTATGGGAATTCCCATCCATGGCACCATTTCATCAAAATTCTCAATGTGTTTAAGTAGGTGTGAGAGAACCCGAGAGGCGTCCTATTCCTTTTAACACTTGCACAAAAATAAACACATATCTTTTATCTCGAGCTATTTTGATGTGGGAGCAAGCCCCTGTGGCACTCACTCATTAGTTGCTCTAGGTCGGGTCTACATGCTACCTCGCAAGTATGTCACCCTAGTGGTCACTTGTTTGAGGATGTGAGTCCCCTTTCTTCCTAACTTGACCATTAAAACCAATGAGCACCTTGATAGTATGGTAGGCTTCATTCTCAATAAGCTACCTCATGCTGACTTTGTTTAAGAAGATATGAGTCCCCAAGCTTTCTTCTTGAATCATCCATCATGCACTAACTAGGTCAAGTATATTTGAGGTTTAGGGTAAGTCCCCCAGAGGCTCCTTTCCTCTTGTCTATGTTTGAGTTGATATAAGTCCTCTAATGGCATTCGCTTAGTAGTCACCCTAGGTCGGATGGCACCTATCAAGCCGAAGACAAACTATCCCAACAATCAGTTCCACTATAATAAGATGTGAGTCCCTAAGCTTTCTTCCTAGGTTGATTGTTGCAAACTGACAGGCACCTTATGTTTGTTGATGTTCACTATCACATGACTCACCCTGAGTACACCACTCTTGAGATGTGAGTACTGAGTTTTCTCCTTGAGTTGACACGAATACTTATTTGATATATGACTAGCCATGTCATCTTCCGTGGTTTTGGATTAAGCCCAGCCCCTCTCTCCTGGCACTCTATTTGGATCACATCCTTTGTGATCCTATTTAGACACTGGTTACTCTTGGATTGGACAGTCCCCTTTCCTAGTAGCCACCCTTGTTGGAGAATTTGTAAAATGAGTTAGGTCTAGGTTGATATAAGCTTCTTTGATCCCTCAAAACCAACAAGGTCCACATTAAAATAAACTAAACTAACAAATAAATTTAATTTTCTTGTGGATTAGAATTCAAGCCCCAAAGGCCCCTTTTCCCAAGGGCATCCTATCATTAGGGCGGTCGAGAACTCTATAAGAATTGACTACCTAAGTTGAGATGAGTCCCTGCTTCACTCCATAGTCACCCCAGGTGGGTTCAATTTATTTTTCTCCCAAGTAGGTTACCCGGTAGTCTTTCGACTTTGGAAGATGTAAGATTATGATGCATTCTTCCTAACATGATTGTCGCAAATGGGCAGCCCTAAGTTAGGTTTGATTTATTTCCCAAAGCAATCGATCACCCTAGTGGTCTTTTGTAGTGGAAGATGTGAGTCCCTAAGATTTCTTCCCTTGAATTGATCATTGCAAACCGAAAGGCACTCTTTGGTCGATAGCTCTCCCATTGGCCAAGAAGCTATTTCCTTTGGTTCAGTAAGTCTGAGATAGGCCTAAGCTGATATAAGCTCCTTCTCAGTGTGATCTATCGCAAACCAACAGAATCCATCAAAATAAATCTAAAAAATAAAATTAATCTTGACTATCTTCGAGCTGATCTGAGTCCCTAGTGGCATTCACTCAATAATCAGCCCTAGGTCGGGTTTGATTTGTTGCCCAAGGAAAATGATCACCCCAATGGTTCCTTATTTTGGAAGATGTGAGTCCCCGCACTTTCTTCCTAACTTGACCATTGCACACCGAAAGGCACCCCCTTGGTTGGATAGTCCTACCTTATGGTTGGTAGACTACTCCCTTTGGATTGGTAAATCTGAGTTAGGCCTAGACCTCCATGGCCCCTACTTAGTGCAGTCCATCACAAACTGATGGGACCCATCAAAATAAACTAAAAAATGAAATTAATCTTGACTATCTTTGAGTAAATCTAAGTCCCCCATAGGCATTCACTCAATAACCTAGGTTGTGTTCAATTGCTGTCTTGCCAATAGATTATCCCAAAGCAATCGGTCCCTACTTTGGAGGATGTAAGTCTACTATGCTTTCTTCCTAGTAATTGTTGCATACCAAAGACATCCCTTTGGTTGGCTCATCCTACTATGTGTTTAGTAGACTACCCCTTTGGATTGGTAAATCTGAGTTAGGCTTAAGCCACCTTGGCTCCTACTCAGTGTGATCCATCACAAACCAATAGGGTCCATCTCAAAATCCAAAATCTAAAAATCAAATGAAATAAATAAACAAAATAATCAATCAATCCAAATCAAATCTGCTCCTCCTGAGATGCAAATCTTTCTAGTTCTGGACTCGAATTATAATCCCTTAGAATTTCACAACCTTTCCTCCCTTGTGGATGACTTGAACTTGCCTCCCCAGTGGAGAGTTCATGTTTCCACCCTGGTGGAGTCAAAACAAACACAATTAAATAAACAACAAATTTAAACAAATTCAACCCTCTTCCCCAGTGAACTTAATTAAACAAATCAAATTTCTCTCCCCAGTGAGACTCAAATCAAATCAAACCTCTCATCCCCTTGTGGATGACTTGAACCTGCTTCCCTAGTGGAAGGTTCACATACTCTATCCCTAGTAGATTCTTCCTTTCTCTTTTATGTCTTTGACATGAATAGAGTCACATTGCACTAAGCTCTAGATTCTTTCTACACCTTTGGTTGGGGTAGATATAGTGCTTGAGATCATTCTGTTGTTGATCATTTTGGTCAACACCAATACATGTGGTGTTCCTTGTCAATCACCACACCTTAGGCCTTTGTTGTTTTTTAGAATGAGCTCAAACCCTCCATCTTATACATAGGGACTTCTCTTAGAATTTATGAGTTCCTTAGTCTTAAGACACATATAATGATTAGTGGACACCAACCCAGCCTTGTGAGACTTGTACAGTTACCATATTGTCTTGACTTTCAATTTCAAATTTGATTTAAAATGATTTTGATTGATTTTCCAAATTGATTGAAATTCTAAATATGATTAAGGACTAAATCAAATCAAATCAAATTCAAGGAAATTTTCTCACAAATTTATATTCTCATTTACATTCACATATATAAATGAAATATAAATTCAAATCAATCAAACTAAATTCCAAAATCAAATCCAAATTCTAAAATCTTTCCCAAGTCCCTTTGATTCCCTCTTAAGGACTTAGCCCAAATCAAGTTCAAATCACTTCAAATTCATGAAATTTTCATATTTATATTCTCATTTATATTCACATATATAAATATATAAAAACAAATTCAAACAAACCAACTCAAAATCAAACTCAAATTCAATCAAAATTCAACCTAAGCCTTTCAAGTCAAACTATTGAACTTAGCCAAATCAATTTCAAATCAAGCCAAACTCTTGATTTTTTTTCATGATTCAATCAATCCTTCAATCATGATTCCAAATATAAATACAAACTTCAATCACTTAACCAAAACTCAATTGAAAATCAAACCCAAATCAAACTCATGTTCACCCTTTGAACTTGAAATTATCAAATGAATCAAAACCCATTTGACTTCAAATCTCTTACAAATGGATTTATATTTCAATCATAAGTCCATATGTGAGTTCAATCAAACTCAAATCAAGCTTTAACCAAGCCATTTGGCCCACTTAGGCTCACTTGACCCAAAGTTTTCTAAAATATCCCTTATGAGCCAAATTGGATTGAACTAAGCCCATCTAAGCCTCTAAACATGATCAACAATCATCATGAGATGATTTATCACTAAATTGGGTCAAACTAAGTCAAACTTAAGGGATTGACCAAGTCAATGCTTAGCCAAAATGAAACCAACATAGCCAAAATCCACTATAGGCCAAATTGATTAAAACCATTGATCAAAACTCATTCATGATCAATGCTTGAACTTGACCAAATCAACATTTTAGCCTAACCTAGCCCAATTGGCCACTTCACCCAAGTTGACCCAAGTTGACCTAAAAAGTCAAAATGTGTCAAAACTTGATCTAAGCCAAATTGATTGAAACCAATGAGTCAAGTTCATTCCAAATCACTTGTTGAACTTGACCAAAGCCTCAATTGGCCAACTACCTAACCCAGCCAATTGACCATGAACCCAACTTGACCTAAAAGGTCAAATTGGGCCAAACTCAAATATAAACCAAATTGATTAGAAACAAAGATACCAATCCATTTCATATGACCAATGAAACATGAACCAACCCATGATCTAGCCC